>JBBPMT010000146.1:3119-13368 GCA_038090455.1 Garcileccinum viscosum
GAGGACATACGAAACGGTCGTGGTGATGGAGTGTGACATCTCGTAAATGCACTCCGACATGTGAACGGACTACAAAATTGAGTATTTTACTCTTTGGACTGTTGTTATACACGAATGGCCTATGCATACATACAACACACGAACAGCCTCTGGGGATCAGTCGCAATACGCGCCTTCGCTGGCCGGCTTTCAGCGCGACCGAGTCCCAGTCAGTGATGTGACATATAAGCGAACACTAGTACTCACCGCGACGTCCCTTGCGTACCGGTACAGAATTCCTCTCTTTACCTTCAAGGCGCTCTTACCCGAGTTCTCCCATTCCCTCAGACGGGCCGCCTGCTCATCCTCCTCCACTAGCCAGTTGATGGTTCGCGACGCAGCATCGATGATGATGCGATCACCGTCTCTGACGAGAGCAATCGGTCCACCCAAGGTAGCTTCTGGGACAACATGACCTGGAAAGGGTAGGGCTGAACACTTAGACACTGCTCGAAGTTCAAATGCTGCACACCAATGATGAATCCTCTAGACGCCCCCGAGAAACGTCCGTCAGTAATGAGAGCGGTCGAGTTACCGAGACCGGCCCCCATCAAAGCGGCGGTTGGACCTGTTAATCCCATCAAATAAGAAAATGATCGAGGTGAATATCTCCCAGATTTACCTAACATCTACCAAGGAAATGTTAGCCAAACGTAGGGTAGGTTAGACCGATTATCGAACCTCAGGCATCCCAGGTGCACCCTTTGGGCCTTGGTATCTGAAGATGAGGACGGTGCCTGCTTTAATTTCTCCTCTTTCCAGAGAGGGGTAGAAGTCCAGCAAACTAATAACGCATTCAGTTTTCATATGGTTCTGGGTACATATCACTCTACCTGTCGAAACACTTGGCAACACCCTGTCATCTCTGAGTCAGGCATTTCGCTCTTACACGACGTAACAAATTGTACCTCAAATCTTAAGCCTTCTTTACCAGTCAGTTTTGCAACAGCCGTTCCAGGTGCCAGGTTTCCTCGCAAAATTGTCAAGTGGCCCGTGGGTTTGATCGGGTTCTCCACCCTCTTAATGAGGTCTTGCGTTTCGAATTCCATTTCTGGGACATCTTCGAGGTTTTCTGCAAGGGTTTTTCCTGTCACAGTCATCTGACTACCATCGATCAGATTGGTGCGCTTAAGAAGATACTTCAATAAGGCCGGGATTCCACCAATCTTGTGCAGGTCTTCCATGTAGTACTTTCCAGAAGGTCTGAAACATAATCAGTTCGGGGGATTTAACGGACTAAGTTGGATGTGTACTTGAGATCTGCGATGTAGGGTGTCTTGTCAGAAACTTCTTGGAAGTCGTCGATGGTGAGGGGTACGTCAGCGGCTCGTGCCATTGCGAGCAAGTGGAGCACCTTCCAGTGATATTTCAGGTATGTGGTTTGGGAATAGAGAAATCCGAAAGACACACTGCATTGGTTGATCCTCCAAGTATGTTGACGATGGTAATTGCGTTCAGAAACGACTGACGAGTCAGAATGTCCCTGGGCTTCAAGTCCAACTCCAGTAAACGTTTCAGATACTTTGCGGCCCTAAAACACTCCTGGATTTTTTCTGACAATGACAAATGAGTTGCCTTCTTCGTCTTGGAAATTTTGACTCACCTGGATGAGTAGCTGGCGTACTTGAAGAATACGGTAATGACATCCCTAGAACTTCGAGAGCAGAGCTCATGGTGTTTGCTCTACACCGCCATATTATAATGTTCACAATCAAGGAAAACACCAAGATGCATTGACTCACGTATACATCCCACCACAAGCACCTGGACCAGGACACGAATGCTTGATCACGTCGAGACGTTCCTCGTCGTTGATAAGACCAACTGCATATGCACCTGATAATACTAAGTACCAAGAAGAGACACGAAACAAAGACATCATACCATATGACTCAAAAGCGTCTGAGATGTTGACGGTGTCACCCTTCTTATACCCCATCGCGGGGCAATCGACATGACGAGTCCCCACTTGGATTGTTCCACCATATACGATTATTGTGGGGCGATTGTGACGGGCAGCAGCCATTAGAACACCAGGCATATTCTTGTCGCATCCAGGGACGGAGATGTTGCCATCATAATGTTGTGCCTTATAGTAAGGTAGGCAAATTGTGTTTGCGGGGTAGCACCACCACAGAAACATCGCTCAACTCACCAAGGTGACCTTGTTTCTTTGTTAGACACATCATTTTTTTCTCAGCAAATCACTCACCGCCTCAATGGAGTCCGCAATCAGGTCACGACTAGGCAGCCTATCAATTCGCAAGTCAACCAATAATCCCTAGCCAGCCCTATTCAGTCAATAAATACATACGAGTAACGCATCCCTGTGAAGACATGGGTGACGAAAATACATTTCACAGCAAGTCATCAAACATACCGTCGGTACCCATAGTGATTGCATCGCTGAAAATCATGTCGAGTTTCAACATGATCAATGAGACTAGTATAACTACAAACCTGACACCGATGGTGTTGAAGAGCAAACCAACCAAACCTTCCTCCTTGCAACCCTCCTTGATCTTCTTTGCAAGATCCAGCTATTTGCGGAAGATCAGTCCGAATTGGGGACGGCGTTGATGATGTAGCTCACGAGATGCATATTACATGGATTGCCTTGACGGTATTCAAGTGACCCCTCGCGACAAGAACATTTCACTCACCCTCCCACCAAACCGGGGAGATACCGATCTACCAAGAGAAGTTGGACCATACGATCTGGACTTTGAAAGTACAGTCATACCTGAGGCTTGTTCATGTCGTCCTCCGTCATCCCGGTAGCGTAGACTGTAGGTAACGCATCAGGATACACCAGCTGGGATGGATAAACACACTACGAACGCATGGCTTGAGCTCCACCTCGAAGCTTGTATCGATCAGCCAGTGTCCGTCGTCGATCACACACTAGGCTCACCTTGTCTTGCGTCAAATGACAAGAGAACTTGTTTAGCTTGACATTGCTGGAAGTTCCCTGAGGTTTGGAAACGGTATGACTAGTAGCAGATTGCCTGTTGAATAATCGTTTACCTGGAGCGAATGGATCAGGAACTTACATCTCAACGCCGGTCATGATTGTTGCGGTGCGACACTCAAAAGGGTGGTGGAGCGTCTGGCGAGGTACTTATAATATTGTCCAGGCCAACGGCGGTCCGGAGTCGATTCGCAAGAGGAACCCATGACCACCCTAGATTATTTAAATTCGATATATTTTCTGCCCGCTGGAGTAGCCGCGGCTTCCCGTGCCATACAGCGTGTTTCAACTTTTAAAGCCCTCTGGAGTTCAGTCTGAGGCCTGGATCTGCCTATGAGTTGAAACTATCAATCCGGCCATATGATGCGTCAAAATGATCGATAGGCGACTTGAAACATCCATGCGAAGTTGTTGGTAAGTGTCTAATACGTACATGAGAGTTTGAGTATTTCTGTGGTAAGTTCCGTGGCCAACTCCGATTCCCGACCACATGACCAGTTGAGGGCGTGTAATGCTTATAGTATAATATTGTTGAGCGAGTCACGGTGATCATGAACGTGGAGTCCGCCCCCTATGTTTGGCCTGTTCTCTTATAAACTACTAGCATTCCACTTGGTCATGGACAATCAAGTTAGAATAGTTTGTTTTGACCCCTTGCTCTCACATAACAGTCCTAAATTGGCGTGATTGTGGTGGACGGTTATGTAGAGTCCGTGCGCAGGGACCCTACTCAGATCAGGGCAACGCTTGCAGCGCGCTGCAAACCGTCTAGAATTTGTAGTGATGAACAAGTCGTCTTCTGCGGAGCTGGACGTGAGACAAATGCACAGTTGCGACACGTTCGTGTACATTATCCACGCCTTGATCCAATCCGGCAAGGTTCATCAACGCACCGCCTTGCAGACACCATTTTTTATACCACATTCCTGAATCCACATGCACCACGGTTCGAGGGAGGGAAAACGGGTCTGAGACACATCACCACGAAGAAAACGAGAGGCGAGGGGATGAACCCAATCTGGTCCTGCAGTGACACGACGTCATCAGTCAACGTTGAGAACGCGGCATTATACACACGAATCTTACTATGGGATGGGTAAGGTGTTCTGCGGCCAGCATAATTCTTTCGAATGGCTAAAGGATCCGCGGGAATACTAAGCCTAGCAATGGAAGGTTGTCGCTCCACCGACATTGCAGTGCACAGCTCATCGACTCCGTGTCAAAGATGTCGTCCACCATGAAGACACTTGAATCCATGTCACGTTCATTCACTGCGCCAAGTACACAAAACCCGACCTGGCTTGAAGCGAGCTCGAAGCTTGACCGTGACGGTGTTGCGTCGGGAGCAGGGTGTCTGTTTCGCGCAGGCGGGGCGTTGGTCTGTCGTGAAGGGATAGTTAGGTCTAGAATGATGTTGACCAACTCAAGAACTCGCCAAAATGTGATCTCGATTGACTGACATCCAAAAAACTTCGAGCGGCTTCTATGAAAAATAAGCCTGTCGAAAACCGCAAGCCGAAACAAAGTTGCGAGGGTATGGCAGGGTTCTTGCTGCCTGAGACACCGTGATGTCCCTAGCAGACTAGTGGAGAGATGGAGGTCGTTATTCGGGGAGTTTGTCGCAATGCTCGAGCTTTGGTTCAGAAATAATCAAACTGACGGTGGTGCCCGTCGACTCTGTCTGGAATTCAGAGCCGCTGAGGTCCAACGAGGGTGCCAAAGCTGAGGAGCCCGCTTAGATTGAAAAGGCCCGTAAATTGGGGCATGTGGAATTTCTTTTTTGGAGGAAACCACATTGAGCGGAGTTGTGCTTGCCAGGGCAGAACTCAACCGAAGCATTGTCTGCTGACAACAACCCTCGTCTTGTCGCACTTCTTGTTTGCTTCCCCTCGTTCAAAAGACGGCGCATTTGTGAGACAAAAAATCGCACGGCTCTTCCACCCCTAGTCACTGTCGTTCGACGAATCTTGCCCGGACCAGAAACCGCTCACCGTCTTGAAGAGCACGACAGTCGTTGGCATTGTATACCACGCCAGTCGGTCTCTGTGCATAGCAAAAATCCACAGAATCCACAGATCGAAGATGGGTCGTCTTGAGGAATTTTGGCAAAGCACCGGTACGGTGGAAAACTCCATACTCTTGATCACAGCAAGTCATGCACACATCTTGTTCGTTTCGACACTTACTGATGCTGCGCTCGCGCCAGTTGCGGCTTCCCAAGCGTTTTATTCACCACCCATGTGGAGATCGGGGGGCAGGGCACGATGCCAGGAGTTGCGGGGATTCTAGCCATGTCAAACTATTGGGTGAGTGTCTTGAATCACTCCAGTGCATTCATATGACGAAGGGGATATCTAGTTGGCTGGTTGATGGGCTGTTCGCCGTTGGTGGCACGTCGTACTTGTCGGATCACCCCTATTGCTTGAGGTGGACATGGATTGCATTGTGGTCTTGCATTCATACTACCTCACACAAACGTCTTGCTGATTTTTTTTGAAGAACTTGACGGGCACACGTTGAGTTGCACATTCGGTTTATGGTGTTCTTGAACAAACTTGCCTGCGCGTCCCATCGTGACGTGACATGTACCCCTGTCCGTGACATCGTCACGCGTCAACTTCCCACCTGTGGTATGTCCCGCTGTCAGATTCACGGCGATCAGTATTTAAATATTGTGTAGGTGCTTGGAACATACCGTTTGACTGTTGGAAGACTCGATGAATGGGTGGCCTATGGCCTTTGTGAACGTTCCTGTTTCCTGCGGATGCATGCAATGCTGTTTTCTTACAGTGAGCGGTGTTCCAATTTCTTGTGGGTCCAAGCAGGCCCAAGGCCATCAATCTAGAGTATTGGAGGTCAAGGATTACCTTTCGTTCACGGAAACTTGTCAGAAACCTACCAACAAGCAGTCCTACAATGGCGCGCGGCTGCTTGTTGATATTCTTCTGTGGAAGCAAAGTGACGCAGTGGCCGTGACAAACTGAGGGCCACAAGTGTATACGCATTTGGTGTGGTCGTGGTCTTGCCGTCACAAGTACCTTGGCGGGGTGCGGTGTCTGAGTTCAACTCAAACGGGGTATTTATTTTTTTCTCCTGCCTCTCTTATTTTCATAGCTTGACTTGCTTCCGTAGAAGCTGGGTTTCCTCCGCCCTTCTATCCCTGTTCCCGTTCTGCTCTCTTCGTTTCAATGGATTCTGGGAGACTCCCAGCTTACCGCTCATCGTATCTTTTACGGTTTCATCCTTACCCGAGAGTGAAGCCATCAACTCGTGAGAGGCTTATGGTGAGACACTTTCCCCTCACTTGATATTGGAGATGATTGTCGTGATCTACGTCAAGCAGACCCCCACGTGGGGCGATGAGGAGTACCTTAGCCCACTCTCAGTGGACGTCTTGCATATTGTGAGCTTCTGTTTTTGAAGCAGCCACAATTTCTGATGAGTAGCGACGATTCTAGGAAAAGGAGGCCTCGTTCAGGCTAAATCAGGCTATTCACGGGACGTTGGTTGATACTGAAATCCAGTCGCGTCACCGACGTTTGAGCATGTCTTCCCTTGTTGTCGTAAGAGATCGCACGCAATTTCCATAGTACTTATTCTAATTTCCGCTGGTAATAGGACCTTGCGTTGATGTTCATGAAGAAGACGTGAAGTTACGAGACAGCAATCGTGTTTGCTTTGTCACCTCCAAAAGTTATCCAACAGAGAAATAGTCTGTAAATGATGTGCGTAAGTTACCCAGATACATTTACCAGTTACACTGGACTCAGAATGCAGTGTCGGGCACTACTTAACTAGGGATTTGGCGGTGGATTATGGGCGTGTTTGCTGCCCCTGCCATGTATTAGCATCTCATACCTTGTGGATAGTCTACTGTACCTTCCTCGATGTAATTACAATATTGAACATACTCCACATACGAAGACTCTTGGTTGAAATTGATAATTGATAGCTGGAAAATTGTAGATGACTTACATAGCTCGCGACTGTCTTTTCCAGCTCGCAGAATAACCAAATCTAAGACTGATTTACATCAATTACCACCTTGCTCTTGCTATAAGACAAGATACAGAAGGGTCCACTAAGGGATACAGTGTGTTCAGCCTTAGCTCCATATCACTAAGTTACTGTGCTGTCATCTAGAAATCAAATCCATGCTGCCGGAAAACATTGGGCGACGAGTGACTCTCGGGTTTAGCCAGCTCTGCCAGGTCGGTACGGTTCTTTCGATGGATGTGATTAGGAAGGAGGTAGCCTTATGAGATCGACTCACCATTTGCAAAAAAGCGCGTCTCAGCGTAAACCAGAGCTGATCGCTAGTTTGTCTGTCTCCCGTCGACTCCTGCAGTTCCAGGGCACTAAGGAAATGTTCTGCCGCCTCTTGGTGGGCACCGATGTTGAGACCTGTACAACAGCCATCAGGATTATTCAAGAAAATAACTTCGTTTTACGCACAGGCAACTCCAACATTGTATATCGCGCGCGTATACGTAGGGCGCAGATTCAGTGCTTCCCTATAGGCACCCAGAGCTTCTTCTGGCTTATTTCCATTGGATAAAGATGAACCAAGTCGGTTCCACAAGAGATAGTCCTGTGAACAAGGCATTGTTGAAGACCCTTGGGGATGTACAAAAAACTCACCTGAGGACGTTGGGACAACGCACTCTCAAAGCAGTCCTTCGCGCGTTCGTACTCCCCTTTGTTATAAAACAGAACCCCAAGCCCCACTTGGACGTCAGGATCAACGACGCCTTGATCGTATTGTTGTCTTGCCAGCGACATAAATAGTTCAGTCAGGCGGGTATGGGAATCCCATGTTGCATTAGATCGGACGGCCTGCTCGACGTCATCATGTATCGGGAACGTCGGAAACCTGGCATGTAACCAGCGCCAAAGCATATGGTATGATGCCCGATCATACGCCTCGTTAGTGAAGGAGATCGCAAGCGACTGGAAAGGACAGGTGAGCCCCTGCCGGCATCAGCATTTTTGAGAAATGAAATGCCCACCAGCATGCCCGCTCCATCTGCACCAGCTGCGTCAGCCCTCCGTACTCCTTCCATCAGAGCACGCATGCCCTGTTCCTCACGCTCATCCATGCTTCTGGTCTCCCCCAAAAGTATCCAGGCCTCATATCCGTGTTCGCCAAGTTCATCTGTTTGTATGGCTGCCTCTAATAGGAGCGCAGCCTCCGACAATGACCCGTTACGTTCCAAAAGCGCCTTCGCCTCGCTAAGTGGGGAACGAGCAGACGCGGAGGGTTGCAAAAATGGATTGTTTTTCTCTGAGAGACTCTCAACACTATCACGCAAAGAAATGGTAGGTCTCACCAAAAACGTATTCACCCAGAATCGGGTATCCAACCTCATCAAACTTGGGATTCACACTCTCGGTGTAATCACCAATGCCACTTTCCCATGCATTTTGCATAGCCCCACTATAATCTTGATCTAATTCTTCGCGCTGGGCGGACATGAGTTGATTGAATTCGGACTCCCACTTCGCTATATCTGCGCCCTTTGGTAGTGCATCGGTCTCTTGCAAGTGTTGCCAGACCCTGACCCACTGTGAGATACAAAACCGGAAGTGAAAACAAAAACGAACTCGGAGAATTCTGCGCTAGTTTTGACCTCTTCAGATGCTGGCTCGACAACAGTAGAACCGGCTTCCAGCACTTCGATCCTTGCGGAACTGTTCACGTCAGAGATCCTGAGCTCAGCAGCGGCCTGTGCGAATGCAGCCTCAAAGTCCAAGTCCTGGGCCTTGGCCTTTCCTTTATCCGATGACATGGCTTGAAAATTAGGATTGAAGTTTTGGTACAAAGCAGTTCCCGACATATTGGATCCATACATGGTAGCAGGCATGTAGTTGTGCGGAGCACTGATGCTTGAATACATGCGCTCAACTAGTCGATCCAATCTCAGAGATTGAAGGAAACCGAAAATTTGTACATACCATCGGTTGATTGTTGACTCAGTTGCCGTGTGGGATGTCCTGGAGTAGCATGATCAAGTACCCCGCTGAACTCAGTAGCCCAGTGGGCTCGCGCTACGTTGTCCCGGACAGCCGGTTGTTGTTGTTGGGGTAATCCTCTTGCCCAAGCTTGGTTGAGATCAGATCCGGCAGCGACCTGCCGCAGGTGGGAAATTCCGGCGTGGAGGCCCATGGGCGTGAGTGCATGCAAGGTCGACGTGTCTGGCTGTCCTTGGAAGAATTGTCTTGCGAGCTGGACATCCTGTTCTGCGGCCTGTGTAGGCACAGTCCCTGGCAGATGCTGTAGCTGTGCGAGGTTTTCAGTGAAGATCGCAGAGATGGGAAGCAACCGTCATACTCGAGACGACGAAGGTCCCACAAGCCGATCCTACAGACCCGTCATGTCTGATTCCCAGACGCGGACTGGAAGAGCACACACACCTGCTGCAAGCTTCTGTCTCCTTCCGTGTGCTTGAGCACTTGTGCCAACGGATTCGAGGACACACCACACTCTGAGCCAGATACCAAGCCTTGTAGTGACATGAGAGCAACGTACGGCCGAATCACGTGTCTCCGGCTACTTCTTCTCTCTCATGCTCCGCACCAGGTTCGCTAGATCGCTCGTCAGACGCTACACCACGTCTCCTTCACCCCATGCGCTGGTTTTCCTCGAGCACCGCGACGGTGAACTCGACTCGGCGTCGCTTTCTGCATTGACCGCAGCTTCCCAGCTCGGTGGCAAGGTGACCGGCCTGCTCGCAGGTGCCCCGGATCAAATCCCAGGCGTGTTGAACAAGGCGAAGAAGCACGTCTGTCGTTTCTGCTTCCATAGCACCTACTAACCCGTGTTGTTGCAGGATAAAGGGACTAGACTGTGTATTTCATTCTGTCTCCCCACAGTACTCCACATCGCTACCGGAAGTCATCTCCCCGCTCCTGGAGAAGATCCTGACCAATGGTTCTTCGTTTACGCATGTCGTCTCTGCTCACTCTTCTTCTGCGAAGTCCATTCTCCCTCGAGTCGCTGCAAAGCTCGACGTCCCGGCAGTGTCTGACATTACGTCAGTCGAGCACGATTCCTCCTCCGACAGTACGACGTTTACTCGTCCCATCTATGCAGGAAATGCCATCTCAACCGTTCGAGCGCCATCTTCGGTACCCATCAAATTCTTCACTGTACGGTCGACTGCCTTCCCCGCTGCCGTACAAGGCGAAACGGAAGCAGAGGCAGAGGCTCTTGACCCTGTGGTGGTTTCCGACTCCCCA
>JBBPMT010000147.1:0-26074 GCA_038090455.1 Garcileccinum viscosum
CAGTCGATATGTTTTTCAGCTGGTTTCAGTCAGTAACCCTTGCAAACCGTGGGTGTGGAGGTGGTATTACTGCCTGGTCGGGAACGTCAGGTGCAACCAATGGTGTGTACATCGTCGACTCGAAAATTATACGTGTAAGTCCTCAGCATTGCTGGTGCGACACTGGTCTTGAATGTTTTGTCAGTCGCCGGATGCAGATCCATCAACTGTAACCACACATAGCTGCTACCT
The DNA here is from genome assembly GCA_038090455.1 of Garcileccinum viscosum. Classification (NCBI taxonomy): domain Eukaryota; kingdom Fungi; phylum Basidiomycota; class Agaricomycetes; order Boletales; family Boletaceae; genus Garcileccinum; species Garcileccinum viscosum. Next base: position 232 of record JBBPMT010000147.1, read on the forward strand.
CGGTAAATGAAACTCTTTCTGCGGTATATTGGCTGATCGCTTATTAGGGCGCCCCTGGAACGAGTACTCACTCGCAATCTATCACCGGAACTATATGGACGATAGTATTATACCCGTTGGATTCCGCCCGTGGGATCTGGGAGGGTAGGTCCACTTTCCACCCTGTGACCTACTGTCCTTTACTGAATTTGCATGTACATCATGATAGTTCGATACCAGATACCACGTACTTTGCCGAGTTCGAATCATATGGTAGATATTTACTGCCTCTTCTGCATAATGATTTGCGCTGAGCACGACATGGTACAGGCCCTGGTGCCGACACATCCGCTCGGGTTGAGCAGGATCATATCCTCGATTCTGCACAAGGGAATAGTCTCACGCTCCACCATGTGTTCGGCGGCACACCATCATGGATCGACTTTGAATACAAAAGTTCATAATTCGGGTTTGAGGCTCGCGCACCACACTGGTAGGATTAGTTGACTATAGGTGCATTCGTAGCTATGATTGTCGTTTACTGCTAGGTGGTGAGCATCATTATTAGATAGTACGTCTCAAATGATATACCCAAAGTTATTCGGTAGATACCAGACGAGTGCAAGCGCTGGCAGGAATTCACGAGCCAGGCAACTGTAACGGTCTACGATCGTTGAGAGGTCCCGTAGACATTATAGGCAATGACGCTCGCATCGCCCTGACGCAACTACTGAGACGTCCGATGAGCCGAAAGGCCCAAGATAACCCGGAATAAATAACATGCGAGAGAAATCGTACGAGATACGAGTTTCGGAGTTCTAACGAAGGAGTGGACGAACAAAATGTGCAACGTCCTGTATTCAGCACAGACCCGTCGACAATAAGGCTAGAAATACTGGCTGGTCGACGGTGATAATACAAGAATGTGGGATCGATGCCTCTAAATCCACTATCGAAGACGTGTTCCAATGGTTGCCCTTAACGCACTACGAGAGTTCGGCAAGGCCGTTCAATCTGACGATATGCTGTGCCAGTAGCATACTAATTAACGATCCAGGCAGTGACTATCCTCAGACTACGGGTGTCTTCAACTGGCTGGAATAGCGATGATGCACGTCGAACATTTGCTTCCTCAACCCCACTGACCTACTAGTGACCCATGTTTCATCCGCAAACTAGGGTCTGAGTCGCCATTGGCGACTGGCAACCTTGACCGCACAGAGTGGAGCAGGTGCGCTTAAAATTGACATCAATTTCATAGTAATCTCTATGTATCTAATACATATTCTGTGTCATTTCATTGAATCCTGTCGTATGGGTCTTATTCGATGATGTTCAGCCAAACACAATTGCTCATTCCTTATCGATGTGCTTATTGAACCTTTGTGAGTTTGCTTCTTGTTTTTTAGTTATATAGGTAACCCATTTTCTTGTGAGTGAATGGACATTGAAAAAGTGTCTGCGTGATCACCTATGGCATGACGAACGGATGACCATCTTCGAGATGGACATTCACCAGATCATATTGAATAGGAACAGGAGAAGTCTGCATTTTTGCGACCTAAATATGATGATCATATTATTCACAGCTTGAATCGTGACTGTACATTAGATGTACTCCAACTGGGATAGTATATAAAGGGTATGCTCGCTCGAAATGAGACAAGGTAGGTCTCGCTGTAAAAATTATGTATACCGTAACATGGCATCACGTAGCGGGCTTTGCTGCGCAGTCGGCCCCACAATATTCTTCATACTACCATTGAAGCCGCCTAGTATGTATCACTATCAAAGTAATTGTCCGAGATGGAACGGTTCTTTTGCCATGGACGGGAGTTCCACGTGTGGGACAAAAAATTTGCCAGTTTTAACTTCCAAGGAGTTGGATGGGGAGAGGGTAGTCGAGAGGGTGGTCGAGAGGGTAGTCGGGAGGATGGTCGAGAGGGTAGTCGGGAGGATAGTCGAGAGGGTGGTCGAGAGGGAGCGACCTGCTCAGAACGTGATGCCATCTTGACAGCTAACTTGAATGGGATAACCTCTCTGCGACAGATCGGACATTTAGTCCGGGAAGGTTGGACTTCAGATTCATCGTCTGGGAGAAGCCATTGGTCAATACATTCACTCTGTGGGGAATGTTGTTTTCAGACTTGAATAAAGTAGTTATACCAGGCTGCCTTACATGAAATACGTGGGTGCATGGAAGCTGCTTCAGAGGTGCAGGTGGCATGATATTCGCAAAATGCTGGAGTGACGAATCAGGCCTTGGTGTTTGAGGTGGCTCAAAGTCCACTCCACAGATGTCACAGCATGCGTTATGCGGCTCGAGGTAGACATTCTTTGAAAAAGACCCTTCATGCAAATGAGGTTGCTCTACGCTAGAGATAGGGATATACTGGACGATGGGAAAGGAAGCGACGAGCTCAGAACGTGATGACATTTCAACAACTAATGGACAGCTGTTGCATCAGTTTAGGTTGATTAATAAAGAGACTTTGAGAGCCTTACAATGTCTGTCAATAGCTCTAAGTCGCATCATTGACAAGCGAATGTAGTCTGGTGTACAGCCCGTCTATGAGGTTTGTTGGTTACGGGGAAATGAATGCGTTGCACCATATAATACCAAATACAAAGATATCACACGCGTTGAATACGAAGTTAACTAAGTCACAGTGCAAGGCTGTATCTTCATGTGAAGTGAGGTGATTGGTAGGCTCATCAGGATGGACCTACTAAGCGCCAACACCCCTCCTTGCACTCACTGGCACCCTTTTAATTTGATTTACCATGCCGAGACCGTGCGTTGATGGAGATCACGCATTCATTTGAAAAGGGAAACACAGGATGGCATGGAATTTGATGCTGTTCCATTGACGAATTCACGAGAAGCATGTCCTCAGAGCACTCACAGCAGTGCAAACACTGGAACCCTTGATTGTGATTGATACTATAATATGTCACGGCATGATCTGGAATCAGATATGATCGTGGTAGTTATTATGTGAGTATAATGCGACAAAAATGCATCAAACTACTTGCATAGTAGTACTTTGTTCAGGTTGTCCAGCAGGCGTCAAGTGTCTCGGCCCGGTGACCAGGTCCGAAACCACAATATCAAATCTGACTAGGTCTGACTCATCATTGTTATCTCGTTAACCTCATTTTCCCTGGCAGGGATTTTGCAGTGAAAAGCGTCACATGAGCCACCGGCAGTGCATTACACATGAGGTTGCGGAACATCCTGAACATGCCTTTGGACAAACTGACAACCTCCGATCAGCACTGTGGAGTTCGAGCTGTCAACTATCCGTCTGCTGAGATGAAATCGTACCTGGAAAACATGAAGCCTCATGGTTCCGGTGGGAACGTATCAGCAGGCCTTGCTCAAAGGGATGCTCGGCCTGGTCTCAATCCATACTATCAAAGCATGATTCCAACAGATGCTTTTCTAGGCCGGGTCCGCCGCCGAAGAGTGGTCTTCGATAAATATTTCTTCCCTTGTTGGATGTGATGCTGGATCATAACCACTACCCATCGCCTCTCATGCAACTTTTCGTAAACAACTTTTTTGGCGCTACCTTTACTATCAAGGCGTCCCCAGAGGACACCGCCGATGCTCTCAAGCGCAGGATCCTAGGGTCCTTTGGGTAAATGCCTCACTAATTGGTGACTACCAACTTATCTTACCATTTGATTCCCTTGACAAGCTCGCATTATCTGAGTGCTGAGAATGTCAGGCTGAGATTCCAGAATCGTGGTCTGGCGAACTCTTCGAATCTCTCGATTAAGAAGATTACCAATGGTTGTACTGTTGACATCAGTACGCTCAGAACTAAATGCTATTTATGTAAAGACGATTAATTAAGCCCTCAATTATATTTCAGGTCTTTGCCTGAGAGGTGGGATGCCGCCCCAAGCGTGTCCCATTATCTGTCCGAGTCCCTTGACATCAAATGGTGGCGACGGCCCTGGTCCACAGAAGGATGAAGCAGCACTACTGAAGGTTTTACACCCAGGAGAGATCCTGTTAACCATTCGCACGGCTCAAGATCATAAGATGGAGTTCTACGTATCACCCCATAGTACAGTGCTCAACCTCAAAGTGAAGATTGCGCGCACCTTATACCTGGACGTCGAGCATCAGCGTCTATTGTTTTCTGGTAAGATACTGGAAGACGGTGCCTCCTTAGAAGATTATGATATCACACATGGGAAAACCCTTCAGCTAGGTATGAAATCATCTCTAGCCCAGTGATAGTCCGATGGTCACATTGTTATATCTACAGCTCTTCCGGCCGGATTCGCTGCCCCCAAGTCAAAGGCTGTCCACAAGCAAGCTAATAGTTCTGAGGTGCAGATCTTTGTCAAGAATCTCAACGGAAAGACGATGGCTATGATGGTGTCACCACTTGACACCGTCGAGAGTCTTATGAAAAAAGTCGAGGAAAGGACACAGATACCCCCTGATCAGCAGCGGCTTCTACATGCAGGAAAACAGCTTACACCGGGGAAGACCTTAGCAGACTTCGACATTCAAAAGGAGAGCACATTACATCTCGGTAAGTAGTCGGTATCATTCACTTTTGCAACTTTTTAATACATCAGTCATGCAGTGCTTCGTTTGCGGGGAGGTTTTAGACAGCCGCTTCCAGCATGCAAATAATCATGGAAATGCAACTCAATTCACTTCATAAACTCGTAGTAGATGATATGCAGAGGATTCAGCTGTTTGGTGGTTTGACAAACTGTACATATTTGATTTCTGAGTTACCTTGTTGCCATGCGAGATCTTTTCCTAACAGCCCGTTGAAGAACGTTGGAGCGGTCCGAAAAATTTCGATGTAAAGTGGACTTTGAATCCACATCTCCGACTGAAATATCCCAATTTGGTAGGTGCTGTGGTTCGTTGTACTGTAAGTCACGGCACCATTGGTACACTTGGGAATTTTGAACTGTGTTCCATGACATTCCATCGGTTAGACTGTGCTGGGGGTATGTAATGTCAGTCTGATGTGAGCTGCATCCCACTGGTGCGGCTGCTGAGTGGATCCTGGACCCCCAGTGAGTGAGGGGATTTGAGATCATGCAAGTGAAACTCCTTGCTGGGATATCTTGACAACCATCTGCTTGACATTGTCGGGAAATGCGCACCGACAATTGTAGGGCATGAGCGTAGCAGGCTTGAAAAGACGACGCGGCAGACAATGACAAACTGCGTGCCGTACTTGCTGAGAGCTTCCCAGATTTAAACTCCAAATGTCTCTAATTTTGGAAGCGCTCCATCGTTCTGCAACGGGCTGAAATGATTCCTGATTCAAAGTCGCAGCGGCGCTATTGTGCCCGTTCCGGATTCCTGCCATCTCTCTGTGCAAAGTACTCTGTGACGGTATGATCCCCATATCATTATTTACTCCATGGTATGGAAAGCTGGAAATTCGCGCCCCAATTTAAAAATTGGATTCGCCCAACGTGGGACCCAGATACATCCTGCCCATGCACGATGTGTGTGATTCAAGACGGATTAAACATGTACAGTACGGAAGCATGAGAGTAGAGATTGCAGGCAAACAACCAGGTCGCTGTTCCTTTCAGAGTCAGATTCCACATCGCAGCCCGTTGCAGAACGATGGAGCAGTCAGAAAGAATGATGCAAGGCTGACTTTGAACATAGCATCTCCGGTTAAAATATCCTAATTTGGTGGGTATCGTGATTCGTTGCGAGCAGGGTAAGTGCAGTACAGTAGACTCGACACGACAAACTGCATGCCAACTGTGCCGAGGGCTTCCCAGATTAAAACTCTGAATGTCTCTTATTATGTGAGCACCCGTTGTGCAACGCACTGCAATTACTATGCTGAAGCCATTTTGTCCAGCGAGGCTCCTTAGATACACCTCAGCAGTTGCATAAACGAACAACAAAATTATTTGAACAATGCGAAGGCGAGGGATGCTGCGGTGGAAAAATAAGCCCGACTCATTGTGGGAGATTTTCTATTATATTGTGCACCGGAGCAGCACAGCCTGTCCACCCCACGTGCGTTTCGTCTGTTCCGCCTCCGTGCTGTGCGCATCGTAGTACTGTATTACATACGGCACTGCGCACAAGCAACGGTATGCCCCTCTCCTATCGTGGAATGCTTGCGCTGCTGCTCGACACGGCATTCCTTTTCTGGCTCCACACTACATCGACTGCCACCCGGCAGAACGTACTGGAGGCATGATGGCTTCAATTGACCCGTTTGCACTTGGACCTGTTTGTATTCACTCTATCATGTGTGATGTGCCTGTTGTGGTATCGAATGTCCGAAAGTGCCGCTTGTATAAGTATATAGTCTGCAGTTTCGTACTAGTATTTAACCCGCAGAACTACCTAAGAAATGACTAGCAAGCTAATGCAATGGTTCTAATTGCTATCAAGCAAGTGCATATTCGACGAAAGTATGTTCCTGAAGTTTTCGATTATCAACGGAGTCGCTAGGGCGAACTTGGCAATGCAACGTAAAATCATTTGCAAGGTAATGAAAGACTCGGACCACCAAGGTTATTGCCACCGCTAATCCGATGCAGACCAAGGCAAGGCAACCAGCTGGTGATGGTGCAATGTTAACCTGCAATCCCGCATCACTATTTGCACTTGGGAATTGCAGAACGAAAAGCGACACATTGAGAAGGCATATCGCAGTACATACAGCGGCAACTGAGCCGGCAACAAAGATGTTGAGTAGTGCCATCCATAGCTGAGGGGCCCGGGCGCCAAACAGGGTGTCCTTTGGTCGTAGAGAGGCCCATTTCAAAAGAGCCAGCGCAACAGTGGGCACAATGAACCCACAGCTGAACAATGCGAAAGCGTAACACATGAGCCCTACATTACCTCTTACTGAGCTGGAAGAACGAAAGAAATGATCAGGGGCTCCCGAAGAAGAATTACATAATTGATATACCTAAATATCGAGCCATAAGTCAAGGTTGCCCCTATGAATGCAACCTGCGCGACCGATACTAGGATATGCTCGTGTGTTTTGGATGTTTTCTGGTGTGTAGATGAGGATAGACATGCAGGAAAGTATGTCGAGACAAGTACCTCTGCCCAGTCAGCAAAACCATAGTATCCGGTTTGATCGAAGACAGCTTGTGTGCGAGAATAGAACAATATCTCCTCTGCATTCTGTTGGAGCATTTTGAGCTGCATTTTACAACCTGCATATCAGAATAGCTCGTCATGTAGAGTTAGGAAAACATACGTGGTCTCGTAAATGCTGCGACTGCGATAAACTCTCGAGATACTGATCCTTCACGTTGGCATCGGGAGGATATGGGGTCTATCGCAAAGCCCGAATTGACGTGGGTTTGACGAACAACTTATCAGACTTACGAGTTTCGTAATTGCACGCCGCTTATGACGGATCTCAGAGAGCTGATAAGTGCATAGATGTAAATGCGACCATTAGATCGATTATCGAGATGCAAACCATGGTTTTGCAAAATCCAATCTCTTCCTCGATTTCATCTAGCATCTCGTTCCCGTATTGAATGTATCTTCTCTAGTTCCTCTCAGCGCTCACAATCTCTGGGGAGTTGAAGGTACATACATGCTCTTCCGATTCTCGAATAATGGTGGATGGAAGTAATAATTCTTTGAGGTCTTGTTTCCGTCATAAAAAGCTCCATTTAGATGGATCTGTCTCGTGTTAGAAGAATGACACAAATGACCCACAGTAGCGAGAGTCATGTATCCAGGGTTTTTCCATGATTTTATGCCTGACGGAGGCGAAGAACAACTGACGAGGACCATTCCCAGTGCAGACGAGCTACAAGTGGGTCATTGGGGTCAGTGAACCTTCTCTTCTGGCCACGTAACTGCCCTACATGTTGGACAACCCACTCGCCAATTGAGAGTAGTGATAGCAGACACCAAATTATCGCATACGGAATGAGAAGGAAACAACGCAGAAAACAAATAAATGATGCTGACTTCGACGGAACACGTGCAATCGACTGAGGAACAAGCATTGCAGGCCAGGAGAGTGGAATAAGCGAGAGCGATGCTTGTGCTGTTGTTGGTAAGACCTCCCGAGTCTTATGAAAATCACGGTTGATTACTCAACAGATCTGTGTACTGGCACCGCAAAAAACGTCGGAGGCACGATGTAAACCGTTTGCAACACGTCCAACACATGTCTGATTGACGCTCAATTGTAGGCGAATCTATCGGAACTCGCCCTGTAGGAATGCTCGTTCTGGATATAATAACACATGAATCCTGGTAACGACAGACCTAATTCATCCCGCATTATGAGGTGACTTTGTGAATCGATCCCACTCGGAGTCACCGAGTGTGAGATGTGACGCGTGACGCGTGACCGAAGTCGGATTACTCCGAGTCTTTCACATCATAACGTTCGGTGGCCAGAAGCTTTTGCTGACATCAACAAAAATCCATCATGGTCGTTACGATCGCCAAGAAATAGATGCAATCTCATCTCGGTGCCTGATCATAAACGAGAAGCACGAGGTATCATCGTGCCCCGAGTCACATCTGCTGCCTTGGTTGTATTTGAGAAGAACCAACACGTTTATTACCTGATCTGTGGAGGCTAAGTTCCATGAGGAGTGGTGCAATAACAACAGCATGACAAATGGCTAGGGTTGGACCTACGGTGAGCGCCAAGGAAGACCACGTATAATTTCGATTCTCCACCCCCATAACTCTTCCTGAAGAGAAATACATCACATAAGATTGGGCATATTCCTACATAGCCCGATTTTTTTGTTCCCACCCTAAAATCCACTATTTGCGTAGCAGAAATACAAAGAAATATCGACGCGAGGTATGCTGACAAAGACCTGAATGAAAGCTGACTCTACTAGCTGTGATGGATTAATAAAAGTATGTCATATACGAGTGCTAGGCATGATCATCAAACCGTTGTCACTGTCTTTAACACGAATGACAACGACCCCATCAGGCTTCACTTTCTGTTCCAAGATGGCACGTGCAAGGGGGTTTAGTAACTCCGTCTGGATCACTCTCGTAAGGAGTCGGGCACCATAGTCTGATGAAATGCCGCGAGAGATAAGCCATCTTTTTGCTCTGTTGTCCAGATCGAGGGTCATCCTTTTGAGACCATCACGTTGTTTTAGGTCTGCAAGATGTTTAATCAAAACCTTCTCCATCATCAGTGGCGACATAGAGCGCTAAGATTTGTTTAAGTATCTGCCAGAGTACAGTTTGGATATGTGATACTTGCGAACATGACCACTTCGTCAATTCGGTTGAGGAACTCAAGAGGGAATTTTCTGTCTTTGAAAGCTTGCAATATAACGTCCTTGGAGGGTGTGTTTTCTCCCTTGCTCAAATTGGCGCCAACATTCGAAGTCATGATGATCACAGTATTGCTACATTTCCCATCAGCATCAAGTCAAGCTATGATGATTTGACTTATACCTACCGAAAGTCCACTAGCCTACCTTGCCCGTCAGTCAGGCGTCCATCATCCATAACTTGCAAAAACAACGTCCAGAAGGCAGCGCACGTCTTCTCGATCCTTTGGGTGTTGACCTTGTCAGCTAGGCATAATTTAGGTCGTCCAACAAAGCTTACTCGTCCAGCAAGACGATGCAATATGGCGACCGTCGAACGTATTCCGTGAGTTGTCCGCCATCACTAAATCCGACATATCCTGGAGGTGCACCAATCTAGAGACGTTCGAATACAACTTCACATAGTTCAAATAGTGATGATCCAAGTATGAACTCACTAATCGAGAAACAGAGTGGCTTTCTGAGTATTCACTCCCATCAATTCGGATCATTGCGGAGGATTGCCCAAATAATTCTTCGGCGAGCTGTGGACTATGAGGCTTATACCCAGGGAGAGCTGGTCAACTCACAGCCTTTGCCAGGAGCGTTTTCCCTGTACCAGAAGCCCCCGTAAATAGCAGACAGGCAGTAGGTCGGTTGGCGCTTCCGAGGCCAGTACGTGATATCTGGATAGCGCTCGTCACTGCTGCGATTGCTTCTGGTTGTCCGATGACCTTTTCAATAGTATGTGAGCCGACACGTTCTGGGATACATATAACAGAAAAGCGAACTTTCTCTCCCAAGGACTTTTGCAGATTTAAAAGGCGTTCTTTATCGTTATCTAGTAACTGCCGCACTGGAATTTTGGTCATTTTTTCGACAACGACAGCGATACTGTCTGGGGTGATCAGGTCTGGAGAGATTGCAGGCAAGACAACCCTTTTTATCGCCAAGAGGGGGTGTGTTGCGAGATTTGAAACCCTTGAGACTATGTGATCTGAGTCATGCCTTATATTTGGGCCCCTCTGTTCCGTATCTTGAAGTTGTTTCCGCCTATTCTTGAGCTCACCCTCCAGCCGTTCAATCTCCTTTGTGTCTATCCTGGCTTTCCTGTCGCAAAAGATGCTGGAGTAAGTGATAGCCGTTAGATGCGCAAAGAAGGGCACAAACCCCCTTTCAGTGGCAATCGTCTCTAATTTCTCTTTAATATCCTGTCGAAGACGACCAATCTGTTCCCACCAAGTTGCAACTGCGTCCTGTTGCACCTTTAGAGACGATACCTTGGCCTCCAACTCAGCCTGTATTTTTGTAGCCTCAGAAACGGCATTATAGTCTTGGCCATCACGCTGTTAAAGAGTAATGATTTCTCACGGTCTCTGGTCAATAATATGAAATACCTGGAGGGCCAAGATGTACATTTTTTGCTGCTTTACTGCCTGTTCTAGTTCCTCGATACTTTCCGGTTTCAAATCTTGTTGTACTCTTGCGGAAGCACATGCCTCATCCAGAAGATCAAAAGCCGAGTCCGGTAATCTGCAATGGAGTAAGCAGGGTCCAGGCGCAAATACAACACAGAACATACCGTCGCGCAGTTAGATATCTGTGAGCAAGATCTACGGCAGATACGATTGCCTGGTCCATAATCCACACATTGTGATGGTTTTCATATCGCTCCCGGGAACCACGGAGGATGGTTTTTGCTTGATCTACAGTTGGTTCGCTAACGATCACCTATCGAGTTATCGTTGAACCAAGCAGTACTCATGTGCAAAAACATCAACTAACCTGAGCGAATCGCCGAGTAAGTGCACCATCTTTCTCAATATGCTCTCGATACTCTGCTAATGTAGTCGCCCCTATACAGCGGAATTGGCCACGAGCGAGTTCAGGCTTCAGCAGGTTCGCAGCATCCCTGTACATCGAGGTGAGCCATGATGGAACTAAATCCTACTCCCACAGCCATACATTCCAGATTGATTACCTGCTCCCTTTCCCACGGATATAAGGTGAAGTTCATCAATGAAGAGGATAGCTGGGGACTGTGTCTCCTGGCTTCGTTTAACATCTTCCAGTCAAAATCGCAAGTTAGCACATATATACACACGGCATTTAGACATTGATATATCACCATCTATGACACCTTTGACGCGCTAAAATAATCAGGAAAAACATTAGCCTAAAGAAGGATCAAAACTTCTTGTGACGTTGACATTTCTTACCTCTTCGTATTCGCCTTTTCCTGCGCCTGCAAATAGTGCACCCAAGTCCAGGTTATAGAGCACACCTTTCAAGTTCTGAGGAACTTGACCAACAGCCATCCTCTGAGCAAGACCCTCGGCCACTGCCGTTTTGCCGACCCCAGGTTCACCTGAAGTTCCCTCAGTCTTTCGAAGTATCACACTAATGACCATCCCTGACCTAATAGAACAACTGAATTCTTCATTCTATACAATGGCATCAAGACAGAATACAAGCTTTGCTTAATGGCACTAACCGGCGACAAAGGATTTGGATAGTGCGGCGAATTTCTTCATCCTGTGATGATTCAGCCGATCCCAGTGAATATAAGCCAAGTGACAGGTATAGAGACCGTGCATGCCATGACTTACCCTACCAATGGTCTCGTCTAGTTTATTCTGCCGAGCCAACTCAAGCATGTTAATCGCAAATCTATGTTATGACGTTCAACACAGGAATTAGTGCAAATGTGTAATATCTAGAAAACTAAGACTTGCATGGAAAGGTACTTGTAACCATCATCGTGCACGCTGACGATTCTGTTCTGCCCTTTGGACTCTTTTAACGCATCAACCACATGTTCTGCTGAAATTCCGTTCTCCAGAAGGATCTCAGAGATCTCTGGAACAGTGACGACTGCAATGCTCAAGTGGTATGGACTGACAAGTATGTCTTGCTGTTGATTACATCAGTGGATTGACTGGGCTAAGTGCCGCGAGGTGGCCCTTACCATGTCTTGCATTAACGCTTCTGCATCTTGTAACACTTTAATCAGATCCTTGCTCATTTCTGGTTTGGGTGTGGTATCATGCTTCTTCGGAATTGTTTCCAAGACTTCTTTGGAAACGTTGTTCCTTCGCAGAGGAAAAAGAAAATTCTGTATACAGTTAGACGACCATATGACGAAGATAGTGAATAAAATAACTAACTTTAGGCTGCTTCTGAGGCCCCGCATGCAAGAGGCCGTTTGCTGTTGTCGGTGGCTGCAACCTCCTGGACTGCTCCACAATCCGTTTCTTGGTCCCTCTGGCAACAAGAAGCTGGTTTCATCGAGACAGTTTAGAACTCCTGACAAATATTTTGTATTTACGTGAATCTTACTGGGCTAACATCTCTTCCGTCAAGGACGACCCATAAATGAGAAGGATCCGGCGGCGAGAAGTCATCGTCCAATCCATCGGCGTCAACGTTAAAAGATCTGCCACAGAGGAGTACAAGCATCATGTGCTCAGGCGTGACTGCAACCACCGTGATATTCCGTTAGAAATGACTGTCACATGCGATAATGTGCCCAACCTTCATGAGAATGAAGTTTAACGGCAAGCTGGTTAGACTTCACCATCACATCGACGGCCAGATTGGTGAACGTGCGAGTAGCATCCGAGTTTGTCATGTTCTGAACTTCTGAAAGGAACAAGGCAAGTTTTATTTGACGAGCCTGAGTGTGTCGTGCCCTTAAATATAGAAGAGCTAGATCACTGTGAGGCATGGTCACTTAGCCTCATGTGCTAGCGATCCCAGGAATGCATGCCTGCGGGCTCCCATATGGAGGCACTCACCACTCAAGTACTATCTATTGTCGAGGAAATTACGGAGGGTCATACCCTCGGAGAACTCCGGGGTTCTCTTCCAAAAACGGAAATGGCCAACTTGACGGACATTAATTTCGCAACCATCAGATGAGTCGGAGATAGTCAATGAACGAGGCAAGATGGCAGGCATCAAACAGGCCGTGCTTCCATAGAATGGAGGCTTGCGTGTGGGTTGCGGAGAACAAATGAATTAGCCGCCAAGACACTGAGAACCATCCTCCTATTTGGATTTCCTTCTGACAGGAGGGGAATCCGTCTCCGACACGTAATAGTCATCAGGTCAAGTTGCCTGGACAATTGGAGCATTCTCCTTAGTCCACTACCATCATTATTTTTTTTTTTCGCGAAACTTGAAGCGAAATCATGGCCAGTACGCTGCTGGACCTGGATCCGAATCCCAGCAGTTACTATACGCCGATCTCTGTGTTAGCCTTATGCAACGAGGTCCTGGCGTCCCGAGAAAAGTACGAGAAATACAGCATTATTAATATTCATCACTTCAAAGAAAAAACCATTGTGGGTAAGTAAGATGAGTGTCGTTTGCTAGAATGGAGCAGAAAACGGATAGAAATGAACAGGGCACGAATTCCTCATTCTTGATGTGTTCCACTCGGATGGTACCCATGGCATCTTCCGGCTGCGAGCAGAAAGAAGGCCATCAAGACAAAAAGCCCCACCGCAACGAAGCTCACCAAGGCAAACGCACACGGCAGAACGGTGGTCATCAAGACACAATACAGACGATAGTCAAACGGATGATGACGTACCTGGGTGTCGATTTTTGGACATCCTGTTCTCAGCCGGCAATGATACATTCACTAGGGTCTCAGAAAGTTTTGCAGAACATGACTTTGACCACCTCCACACTCTGGGCCCTATCCGACTTCCCACGCGGTTTTCGTTCCCTTTTGCATGCGATATTTTCATGCGCATCGAGCGACACTCGTGGTATTACGCTCTCTTTCGGCGCCAGTGTTACTGGTTTTGTTTCACATTTATAGAACGGGCAAAGGATGCGATACCAGAGTTGCCCAACAGAGATGGAAAGGAGGTTCGACGCGCAGGTGCTTATGTGATTAATAGAACACTGGCACTACGAGGACACATGATGTCGAGAGAAAAGGCTAGAAAGGACATTGAGGAAAATGAGTCGAGGGAACGCAAAAAGATGAAAAGGGGGGAAGATGAAGCCAGCAAAGCGACGAGGGAGAAGATGGAAAAGGAACTTCAGGAGAGAGAGCACAGGAAGTACGAGGAAACACGGCAACGCATCTTGTCAGTCCTACGGACGGCTGAGGAAGTAGACGTACCAATTTGAGACTTGGTTTTCTGCGATCGTTCAATGAGATCACTTACTCACCGAACGGTTCTGATTGACCTACATTTGATGCGTTTTTTTGTTCATATATATCTTGTATTGAACACTAAGCCATCGCAGGCAGAAAAATTATTTCCAAGCTAAATTGCACGAAAAGATATGTGACAGCCCACTTGCAGAACAATAGATCACTTCCAAAATTAGAGATATGTACCATATCCTGCACATCGAAACGTGCAGGCTTCAGCCAAGAACGCGTACGGGGTGAAGCTCACGTCTGCCTGGTATTATATACTTTCAGCAAGCACAGTCTAACCGATGCGAATGCCACGTAACACAGTTCATTCCCTCAAATGACTTGTTTTTCGACAAGGTCAGAGGTACTAGCGTGACTGACAATGTGTACCTAACAAATTGGAATATTTCAGCCGGAGATGTGCATTCAAAATACACCTGTACGTAGAAATTTTTCGAACCGCTCTATCGTTCTGCAACGGCCTTTAGTTATGCACGTACTGTATAGTCAATATTGTAATACACATGATTAGTAGTAGGACCGACTACGCGGCAAAGCCCGTTACGTGATGCCATGCGCAATGATGCATTCAACTTGAAGCTGTGAATAATGAAACGATGATGTTTAGCTTACTGAATGAATATAGAGGGACCTGTCTTCTAGATGTCTGCAGCGAAATAATAAAAAATAAACGCGTAGGGAGCGGAAAGCACAGAATGCAGTGCAAGTGATACGGAAGGCCCGAGTCAACTATGGGCCAGCGCCGCCGGCCCGGGACCTTGCTTGCGATATTCTGCGACTCGTTCATGGGAAATGGCCAGGGGGAATATACAAGTCCAGATCTCCAAGTTCTGCGGAGTCTTATACCTACCTATCCTTGTTATCCATACCCTGATTTCAATGCTCCACCTTGGAAAGATGCCGTTCTTGTCACGCCGCATAACAGTGGCCCGCCGTGTTCGTACACGTTGGAACAAGGAAGCACCTGCAAAACACTGTCGATGAACCGGCTCCACCACATATCAATTTTATTCCAAAGATTCGCACCAAAGCTTGCTACTCGACAATGCTACTTCAAGTTGACTTTACACAGCAGGACAGAAACTGGACGATACAGAAAAATGATGCTTCAAATCGCAATTGGAGCCAAGGTTCTTATTACCCATGACGTGTCAGCTGGTAGAACATAGTCTTGCGAATGATTCTCGTGTGACAATTACAAGTACCGCAGCAGACCCACATGAACCCATAACAGAGGTGAAACAGGCCTCATTCACTTATCATTTCTGCCCATTTTTGTGACTGTTCGACTGGACGCGGGGTTAACAACACCTTAATTACCTGGCTTGGGCTCGAGAAGGAGAGTATCCACTGTCCCCTATCACACGCTCACTTACAATGCGAGTGCGCCCCAGGGACCATTCAGTCACCACTCACTCTTGTCTTTGCATTTACTGATTAGAAGTCTCAGGGCCAGACACTCGGCGCGACCATAGTCGGCGATCTCAGGCTGGCAAAACCTCCTTCGTTTGCACTCGCTCTAAATGCGCTATTTGAGGCCCCAGTTCCCGAATCTAACCTCTGTTAGTCTTTATTTTGAATCTACATCAGGGGGCGTTGGCCAGGCGACCCTGCAAGCAAGGTGATGAGGAATCAAGTTTGGCTGAATATCATTGAATAAGACCCGAGTGCGTTCATCCAAAGAAGCCTGAAAAGATTCGTCAACAAAGGCTAGATACTCACAACAAACACGTGCCTTCCACGGCGTCCATGCTGGCAGTGAAGGCAAGACAAGCATATCCGCACAGTAAGCGCCAAGGAAAACCACGCTCGATTTTCGAGACGGTCCTATGATAGACACGCACCCGCCAGTTCCAATATGTGCCCGGGCCGCCTCACCCATCTATGCCAGGCACATCTCCGTCACCCTTGCTTGTGATGCCAGTGCCTATTAAGTAACCTTTACAACTTCGTTAGTGGTACGCGGCTCGCCCGCTCCCCTTCACGCCGAGGTTGGCTACAGTCCACTTTCATATGTATGCGATCAGATCATCAGAGCATCCATCAGATTTCTGTAAGCGCTCATTGAGCCCATGGAATTACAAAAACACTGTGTATAGCTCAAGGACCCTGCGTGGAGCTTATCCGGACCAATCAGAGCTTGCAAAACAAGCAGAATCCCACTCGGCTGATGCCCCCTCATGGTATGAATCACCTACAATTATACATCTTCTGTTCGCCTTTGCGGTGTAAGTTCAACTGTCTAGGGTCCAGGACAGCCCGGAGGGCCTTAATACTTATATTCGATCTGCGAATGAAGCGCCTGGCCATGCTGCATCGTGATATTTGCATTATAGCACAACACGATATGAATCTACGATTACAACTGCCTTGCGGAAGAACCTGATGTTTTCAACGTGCTGCATGCGTGCTAACATCACCGCCGATTGTTGTTTCTCACCCTCTGCGTGTTTCACATTTCATATAGTGGCAGCAGACTGCAGTGCAACACAGCAAGTATATCACGCCACTTTGGATTTACCCCACTCGAGTCTTGCCAACTGCATAGACGCCTTCTCCCTGTCCTGCACTGTTGACCTCTTCTAACCAGCAGAATGCCGATATCAGATACTTCATCATCTACTTCTTCGAACGCTGGTAGCTTAGAAGAATTGCGTGTATCGCTTTCAAAAAAGCTGGATTTCAATGAAGAAATGGATCGTCTATGGATAGATTGTGAAATACTCGCACGCAATGCTTCAATGCTGGTAAAGCCCCTCCACATCTCCCTTATGCTCATTTTTGGCCGGATCCACGATACCGGAGACCCAAGACTATACAATTCCAAACCTGAGCTTCCAAAGTCCCTCGAGTTGCCACTCTTTTGGACTACCATCACCCAGGCAGCTAGTATTGAGGGTACCGATGTTGCCACATATCTGAATCTTGTCCGCAAGAAGATTAAAGGAGATACACGGCATCTACCACAAATTATTGGTCAAGCAATGTGGGACGAAGTGGATAAAGGAAGGTTTGAAGCGAACCTAGTTCCGGAGGGTCCTGTGAGTTTTGGATGTGCATTGTATTCCACTGACCAAGATTGAAACCTATTCTATCAGGACGTCGAATCTCGAGCAGACACGGCCACCAAAGCTATCTTTTCTCGGGCCAGGGAAATCTCCAGCGAGCATGTCAGATTCCGTCTCTTTCAGCATGACCAAAGTTTTAATGTTATACTTGATCAGTCCAGTGATTTTGTCGCTCCACAACACGTTCTCCTTGCGCTCCTCGAAGAATGCGCAGACATCAAAGCCATCCTCAAGAAGTACTTAAAGGAAAATGTCAAAAAACTTTCTGGTATCGTGCAAGATCTTAGACCGATGACCATTCTCCGTCATGACAAGCCACCACTATTTCCGGAATTAAATAAGTGAGTTTGCGTAACTCCATAATTTCAGCTGGAATTGATGGCTTCGTAGGTGGGCAGACGATCTTACTGAAGACGTTAAAAAAAAGAAGGACGAAGGAGCGTTAATCCATCCCCTAATTTGCAGGGTATGATATATTGATATATTACCTTCTGCGATATAACCCTCTTTGCAGAACACAGAGCTGCGTCGTTTGATAAACGTGCTTTCCAGACAGTATGTTTTCCTTCATTGTATATAATACGCGCTTAATATTGTACCCGTAGCAAGAAGAACAGCGCTGTACTCCTTGGTACGTTCATTTACACCAAAGATTGCTCGCTAGTGTTGGTACAATTTGATCCCAGGGGATCCAGGTGTCGGGAAGACTGCTATTGCTGAAGGACTTGCGCTGAGACTTATCGAGGGCAACCTAAAGGTCGATGGTATGTTCGCCTCTTAGAATAGTTGTCAGTGTGTTGATCTTCCTCTTTAGCAGGCGGAGAGTCCAGTGTTGGTGTACCGGAGGGTGTTGTTGCCCGGGTGTTCAATTTGAATCTTGCTTCGATCCTAGCGAGCACAGCATGCAAGTCGGCATACGAACAGGTCAGACCATTTGTTTGGCTGCATCACAGGGCTAACAACACGTAGATTGTCAAGATGATTTTGGATGGTGATCATTGTTTTGATTGGCCGAACATGATTTCACATTGATACTTTTCTAGAGGTTGTGCAGCATGAGGAAAGAGGCATAAGGGCCATCCTCTTCATGGACAATCTCGGCCAGATTTCTATAGGAGGTTATCGTGGTGACGGGACTGGATTGTGAGTATGATTTCGAAACTTGACATATATATTTAACATCTTATAGGGATGCTGCCACTATCATGAAACCTTTTCTGATGAAAGGCAAAATACGTGTGGTTGGGTGTTCGACGCTTGAAGATTTCCGAATATACATAGAAAAGGACGGTGCGCTAGCTCGCCAGTTTTCTCCAGTGCGTTGTCTAGATTCATGTCCAAGTCATTCATATAACGCTTGCCGGAAAAGATACAGGTTTGCGAATCTACTCCAGAACAGACCGTGGAAATTTTACGAGGGATGAAACCTACGCTTGAACATCATCATAGAGTCCAAATTCAGGATAAGGCCCTCGTATCGGCAACCAATATTGCCATCCGATACTTTGCTCATAAAAGGTCAATCTTGACAACCGACAACCTTTTCTCACCCCAGGCTCATTTGATACGGGCTTTAGACTCCCGGATGCTGCGATAGATCTGATTGACGAGACCTGCGCTTCTGCTGTGCTAGCGCGTAATGCTGATTCCGAGGCAGTATGGAAGCTTCAGAGGAAGCGGGTCATATTGGAAATGGATATCCGTTCGCTCCGGGTATGTGGTCCAGCCTACATGATTCCTTCATTGACTCTTGACCGTGCGTATACATAGCGAGACATCAACGAGGGGAGCGACAAGAAACTGATGGGGGCTGAGAATAAATTGCGAATGCTGGATGATAGAATCCAGAATTGGCGTTCTTCAGGGAGAGTCACTCGAAATTTGGAACGGAAGCTGAAGGAGACCCGCGAGAAACTAAGGAAGGATGAAGATCGACTCGTAGTAGGGTAAGCATTGCTTTGAATTCCTTATTTGGCGACCTCACTTATACGTCGATCAAAGGGAGTTTAAAAGCGCTAAAGACAGGGAAATCACTTTCGTCGCAGTCGAGAAACTTCACAGCGAAATAGAAGACTTGCAAGATAAATTGGAGATGCATAGATCTGGCATGTGGAACATGGGAGAGGTTGAAAACGAGCGGAAGCTCGAAGCAATTTCTCCACTGATGGTTTCGAAGGTCGCCTCGTATTATACATTCATCCCCCCGGCCGTGAACGATCATAATAATACAACCCGCAACGATGCGCCGATCGCCGCGACTGTGACACCCACTGATTCGTCAGACATTCTGAATCTCACAAATAGACTGAACAACGTGGTATGTAGGGGATCCATTTCGTTGGTCACCGTGTCACAATGTCCGTACAAGGTCATTGGCCAGGAAGAAGCCATTCAGGTTGTCACAAGCGCAATACAATGCTTATGGGTGGGATTTAAAAATCCGCGCAAACCTATTGCTTCTTTTTTGTTTGCCGGTCCATCAGGATCCGGGAAAACACTACTAGTGAAGGAGGTGTGTAGTCTTCCTCTTTCACTGCATGCGAACTGAGAACCTAACAACTATCACTCATACGCCAGCTTGGCAATATTGCTCTCCGACAAGCTGGGACACTGCTGCGTATCGATGCAAACGACTACGCTAAACCGCACAGTATGACACGTCTGGTAAGTATCGTGACTAAACTTGTGCCTTGGGTCGGCTTGAACAATTCTTGTCAGGTTGGAACTCCTTCATGCACAGGCTATGACAACGGTGGTCAGCTTACAGAATGTGTTAAAAGAAAGCCATTTTCGATCGTCCATATCAAAGAGTAACTGATTTTTAAGTAAATTGAGCGGCGCTAACCATCCTTGTGATCCAACAGCATCGAAAAGGGGTGTGTAGAGTTTAGGATGGTCATGCAAACGATTTTAGATGAAGGAACCCTCAGAGACGGAGATGGGAATATTGTGGACTTTACGTGAGTATTATTTGTTTAATTTATCTCTCTTTTTGAATTAGAGCACGCCAGTAATTGCATGGTCGTCATATCAACGAGTGTCGGCCAAATGAATCTTAGGGCCTCCGTTACAGAGGAGCAGGAGGCCATACACTTCAAAAGGGAGGTCGAAAGGGTATTTCCTGGTGAATTCTTATCACGCATTGATCAAATCATGATTTTCGTGCGTTCTCCCTCTCGCAAGTAGATGTGGAATTGTCTGATATTTCTATAGCGGCGCATGACTTCCGCCAATTTGATCAAAATGATTGACGCCCGCCTAGAAGAGCTGAAAAAGCAGCTGGCACTCGTTGACCTTCAATTCCGTGTTGACAAGGCAACCAGTGGCTACATCCAAGCCCAGGTCGCACGTGACCGTGTGGGCTCCGCGCGGAAAATCGAGCGGATAATTCGAACTGAGATTCTTACACCGTTAGCCAGACTCCTCCTCGAGAATGACGTACCTAAAAATCGGGCAGTCGTGCTGAATGTCGAGAGGTCTTCTGGTGGTGCATGGAAGCTTTCACCCAGGCTATCCGAAAGAGAACGAGAGGTTGAACCAGTCGCAGAGCAGAAGGCGCCGGAGTCTCCCGTGCCCTCATCCCCCGCTACTTCATACTACAGTCTTGATTCAACCCAAAGCTACAATGTCTCGCTGGCAGATTCGGCGAGCGTGGATCACGAAGACCACTGTCAAAGCTACAGTTGGCCACCATCCCTGCAGCGTGCACATCCCCCTGTCCTCTGCCCCTTTCCGGAGAGGGTGTATTATTAATTCCGAGGGTTCTCTCGATCCACGATGGCAGAACTTTAATGATTAGGATACGTAGTCTGAGGACAAGGAATCTAGGTAATTTAAGTCATGTCAATGTACACTGGCAGCATGGTATGTACTACAAGTCTTCGGATATCATTTGGAAAGCGAGAAAAGGGAAGGGTTTTTCAGGTTGGATCTCGAATGGTAGATATTAATAACTCGAAGTTGGCGTCCTGCGTGCCACGCAACTTATCAGAAACCGAGCCGAGGATGTAGTACTCGCCGCCAGCACATCGGTATTCAGTCAGTACTCATCATCGGTCAGTCTCAGCGACCACCGTGTGCTTTCATTGTACCGACAGTTGCCGTGCGTCTCGCTCCCGGCGACACCTCCTCTAAGCTCGCTGTTTTGTGCGTACACTAACGACGCCAATGGCTGATACACCCGGTGGGCCGCGAGTGCGCCACGCCGCCCTCCGCATTGTCATGATCACCTGAAATGCTGTGACTGGAAAGCACCCGGGCCATGCACTATGGCTGTACGTAGTTGATGAGTCCTGATAACACCGACATTGGTCGTTCGTGGCTTCGTTTACGGATATGATATGTACTCAATTCTGAATCGTCGACAGCAGTCGAGTATGAAGAGAAATATGGTGGCCAAGGTGCATAAAAATTCCGCGCGCACAACCGAGAGTCTGAGGGTGTCAGTGCACGACTTTGAATCAGGTACGCACACTGAATGCCATCCTTGCGAGCCCACTACCGCTCCTAGTTACGCTGCGGCAAGTTGCAACTCATTCTGAATTTTTTATCACAAAATTACAGAGGCTTTCTCGTGGGCACGCAAGGGAGTCGTTCTTGCTACCACATTATTATACTCGACGGCTGACAAAGCGAACCGGAAGCCCATTAAACCTAATAAGACCATGTTTCCTTCTGAATTTTCAATCTGGGACCCTCCGGCTCAAAATTGAGCCCTCGGCATTGGTGCTGCTTTTGAATAATAAATACTGTGCGTTCGATACGCTCGACAGACCACAGACCAGCGGCGCCATGATGGTGACCCACCAACACAACCATGATCATAACAGCGCACTTCAGATGACGCGACGAGAATATGCAGCCTCTCATCCTGCTGTGTCTTACATGAACCAACTTCAAATTGGAGGACTCGAGTGACCCGTGACCGTGGTTGTCAGTCCACATAAGACTTACATCCATGTTAATAAGTACGCTGCCAGTGCCCCCCTCGTTTGTTCGATGTTGCGGTGAAAATTTTGGCACTTTCGCTACGCCAAGGCAAGCTCCGCGAACCCGACTTGCCTAACGCCATAATCGAACACAGAATATACTCCCTGGAGAAAAATGTTCCCAACAACCCAATATGCTGGGCATAGAGCAGTAATCAGTGTCGACGTAATTGCAGAGATAAATGGTGGTAGAATCTCACAAACAGGCAAGTCCGCAGCGATAATTCCGGTGAAACAATCGGGCGAGTCATACTCAACTGGACCAATGTTGAGGACCCTGGGAGGGATCTCAAACGACCTACCACCGAAGGTGAAGCCCAGCGCCGGGAAAGAGTTGCACGGAACTGTAGAGTATCACTGAATAGACTGGTGACCAGTCTAATCACTGAAACCGAAATATCAAACGCGACCGAAACTTAAAACTTACAGACATAGTAGACATAGCCTTCGTATTCGAACGGCTCACCGCCAAAGTGTTCAAGCAGGGTTGAAACTCGCTTCCGGTCACCAATGATGAAGT
This sequence comes from Garcileccinum viscosum, assembly GCA_038090455.1. Taxonomy (NCBI): domain Eukaryota; kingdom Fungi; phylum Basidiomycota; class Agaricomycetes; order Boletales; family Boletaceae; genus Garcileccinum; species Garcileccinum viscosum. The sequence goes on from JBBPMT010000147.1 coordinate 23,269, forward strand.
TGGCACCAGTGCCAAGGATGACGGGTATGTTTTCCAGGATTTTCCTTCCGTCTTCCCGAATATCATCTATGGTCACCTGCCAGAACCCCTCCAAGTTGATGCTAAGGTAAGTAAACGTCCACGTTCGGCTGTCGTCTCAGCTCACCAGTTCCGTTACACTGGTATAGGTTATGGAACTATCATATAGCATAGTTTTCGCTCCACCGAGGTACATCTCTCCGCCAGAGGAGGAGAACTTGAATGAAAATGACGGGTTGATCAACTTCCTTTGAGTGACAAGCGTTTCAAACACAGTACTAGCAGGATACTCCGAAACGGGGGAGAAAGCCATTCCCAGGCAACCGTCTGCAGGAAAACTATTGATGTGTAACTGAGAGCTGTATGATGTTGCAGCGCCAAAGGTCTGAGGGTACGCCTACTTGGCCATCAGAGTAACCACTCTGGCAAGCGATACGAACAAACGTGCAGTCAAGCCAGCGATAGTGATATTTTCTATGTATTGATCACCTGTCACCAGTTCTTTATCGGCAAAAGGGAGCTCAAAGTCTTTATTCAGATACTGGGCAGTTCCAGATGAGTCAGGACTCCAGAGTTTGTGGCCTTCGCAGCTCGAACCACAGGTAGACTTTGGTACGAAGAGATCGCTGTGTTGACTTGAACAAAACAAGCGTGAATATAACTTCACAAATCACATACCTAGATCCGGTGTCGATTTCGACTGCAGTGGAGGTTAAAATAACTATGTTATAAGTGAAAGGAAAAGTCAAGCAGGGACTACCTTTGAAAGTCTCGGCAGGTACACCAATCGAAATATCACCATACCATATCTGATTATTATAACTTGTCAAGGGGACGCCAGCACTGCGCTTTCTAGACTCGCTCTCATTCACAGCGAATGGATGTCGCATCCCCGTGTTCTTCTCATAGTTGTCGAGGCCGCGAAGGATCTTGCTAGAACAAAGGAAGTCTGAACAGAAGAGGCACAATCGATCCACACACGGTACATACGTGCTGATCGATACAACATGAGAGGTGGTTGCGTGAAGATCGACACTTATGTTGGCGTTCAGAAAGGAATCTGAGCGTCTGGTGAGTTATATGGCCATGCTACCACGTCCCCCTTTGGGCACAGGTTTTGCAATAACCAAGAGAGCCGGCATGACCACAGTGATAACAGTCTTCAGACCGAAGCACATTTTGCCGCCAGGATTTACAGAAACCTTCGCAAGTGGCAACCCGGGCCTACTATCCACCTTTAACATGTTTTGTTTGAGTTGAGTTGTTTCAAAATCAGCAAAACTTATGATAGATCAAACTGATGAAGCAACAGTGATGACAACGTTAAGTCAGGGGAAAGGAAGCGAATCAGAGTCCAGGGAGTGATGAAAGATGACATCCATCGGTTGATCAATGATCCGTCCGGGATGTCAATCCGGCAGATTCCCCGCCCGTGAGAGACAGCTTCTGTGATGAGGTAGGTACCGGAGTGGATAAGTATCGCTACACATATTGGACCGAGTTTTCATCAATGCATGTTACCAGCGTGGAATAAACGGCATCAAGTATGAATTGATCTTCCGGAGCAATGACAAAGACTCACGAGGATTCGAAGCCGGTTCCAAAAATGAAGTACAAGAATTGAAGGTGTTCATTGCTAGAGTTGGGTAAATCGGTGATGATATGCGCTCGTTCAAGTTTGTGGAACTCGAGGAGCATAAATCCGACAACTCTGGCAAACATAAGATGCTGCAGATTCTGAGCTTCCCTTTCCGCTCGCAGAATGATGGTATGAGTGCTGATCTGGTTAGGGTTTTCACTGAAGTCCGCCACGGGGAGGGGTTGTTGGGTGGCGTTCGTCACCATCGTCGTTCAGATCTGACTCGGAAGCGCGGCGTTGAGTTGGGACTTTCAAGCTTCAAGTTTGCCACTCTCCTTGTAGAGGAGGGTCCTCACTGCAGTCACAGCTACACCTGAGTGCTACAGAATATCGACCTGGGTGTGGAATTATCGCCGTTGGGGCACAAACCTGCGGAACTGTGAAATGCTTCAAAACGCAATGATCTGCCCAATCAAGAGTCCAAGGATATTCCATCAAACATGAAGACGTGGCATGTCTCGTGACACACCAAATCAACTCAATCTCTAGTACCTGCTACACCATCCCTCCGCAGCATCCTGCAACTCCCCTCCTTTCATTGTTCTATTCCTGTGGAAATCCTGGACCGGGATGCGCACGTCCGACGTGAGGGGCACCAGATGGGCGAGACTACACCATGGCACATACACGCTCGGTGATCCTCACGGATCATGCGCTAAAAGACAGAATGCTTTCCTGTATATGCAGTCGAACGCTGCGATCCGACGTCCATTCGAACCGCACCCACTCTAACGTGCCCGCGATCGTCATGTTGGCTACAGAGAAAATGACGACGCGCGAGCAAGGGCGGGGAAGTGAAATAACAACACTCAGTGACCCTCTCTACATGAAAAGCAACACCACAACACTCACCCTCCTCCCCGACGTTGAAAGGAAATGACTTGTATGGCCGCGACCCCATGTCGCCCTGCCTCGGTGGTCTGCCAGGATGCAACAACACACTTGCCAAGCTGGCCCCGACCTTCCATACCCTCACGACGCCCTCTTCGAGCGACATAGTTACCAGCCGTCGACCGTCCGGCGAAAACGCGCATGCGGTTGGCTGATGGGTGTGGCCCTCCAGAACATAGAGCTGGGTGGCAGTCTTGAGGTCATACATGACGAAAGCGCCTTCGGTCGTACCGACAATAAGTCGTTGGGTTGGGTTGT
>JBBPMT010000148.1:0-26065 GCA_038090455.1 Garcileccinum viscosum
ACTGTCCCTTCCTCTCGAGCATGATGCCAAAGAGTAACCGAACCATTACATCCACAAACATTGGTCGGTCGGTGGTGTCCAAGGAAGCCAAATCGAGATGCGCTAGCTGATCCCGCCATAGCGTATCGTCCAGGAAACGACGAAGCGTCTCCTCATACCTCACGAGATTGGGAGGGTTGTACGTAAACACGCAGCTAAGCGCCGTTGTTTGTAGCGTTCGGTCAGGATGGGATAAAAGGGTGTGGTACAGTGCAAAGAGAGTCGTTGTGGAATGGAGCGCCTTGGGGTTGGTAAACTTGCTGAATAAGGTGAGCCAGGCATTCATTTTGTGACGAGGGAGACGCGAAATGGCGTCATCATTGGCCGCCATTGATAGGAAGAAAGGAACGAGCTCGCGGTTGTGCTTCTCTGCAAGGGACGGGCATTGACCGAGGGTCGACAGCAATTGCGCCTCGAACGAACTCGAGTCAAATCGGTCAGAGGGGGTTTGCTCCTATTGAAGTACGAGGATAGGACTAGTCAGACCCTGGAAGACTGAGGACTCACTAGAATGATGGTTTTCTGGACATGGTCTTCATCTAACCATCTTGAAATCACACTCCTCATGTTGTGCGCAGCGCCATCTCTCCATGTCCGTTCTTCTTCCCAAACATCATCATTCACATCCTGCAGGACATCCTTAACTAACCATTCCGGACGTTCGGGACCTTTCTTCGTTTTTGCGACCGCCTGCAACTCGTCAAAGAGGCACGTCCAAACAGAATCCCCGAAATTTTTTGCTAAGGATGAGAGGGCCTCTGCTGCCGGCGACCACAATGGGCGTAGATTAACCTTCAGTTGAGCTGTACAGGGACGTTCAAGCCTGAGTCGAACAAGAGAGAGACAAAAACACACAGGTTAACCATCTGATACATAGGTCAGTAGCCAACGGTTCGTCACCCTTGATCAGCTGTCCGATACGACCAATTCGCAGCACGCGTTCGCGCACTCCGTGAGCATCCAGGGAAACCTCCTCTCCTTGCAAACACCGCTTCAGTGCGTCCTGCTCTGCCGGCGAGGATTTCACCAATTTTGAGGCTAGGAGCTTGAGCGCGCTGAGTCGCAACGATCGCGAATGTGAAATAATGCATGTCCTCAATGGCAAGTACAACTCCGAGAATGTCAAAACGTCGGGCGTCAGAGAGCTGAAGAGGGTCAATATGAGCATGCGTCCCTACAAAGAGCGAGATTTCGTCTTACCTTGATTGTATGAGACTGACTAAACCGCTAAGGGCACATTGAGACCAGGACCAACGCTGCACCACCGTCCTAGTCCACCCTGCTAAATCAACCTGATGTCTCCAAGACATGCTATTCGAATCCGCGAGACTGCGCATACATGTCGATAAAACCCAGGCCGCGTTTACATGGGACGCGTTCCACGAACTCTCTGGGTTGGGTACGTCGAGCATGCGTTCGGCAATCGCTACCAGTAAAACTGGCATCTTCTCGACGTATGCCGATAAAGACATAATGCTATGCAACTCATCTACATGGTCCGAGTTGAGTTCCCAACGAGATAGCCGTTCGCAAAGCCAGTCATCGATGGTGCATCTCCACACGATATCCACGTCCCCAAGTTTATCGTGGTGTTTGAGACTCGCAAATAAGCGTAACGTCTGTTTCGGCTCTGCTGTGAGGAGATCACCGGTGGATCTAAGTAAGGCAGGCAGAGCAACTAGCTTCCATCCACCCCAAGACAGCTCAGCAAGTGCTCCAAGGAGTGAAACCCCGAACTTGGGCACTTTGAGGGCTTCCGTTATAAATGTACGACCAGCGCTCGTAGCGATGGATGTGTCACCCGCTGTAAGGAGGGCGACGGAGAAATTGAGCAGAGCGATCTCAATTGAAGGGATAACTTGGATGTTTGGTAGTGCAGAAGCCAATTGTGACAGTTGAAGAGCTTTGAAGCAGGCTTAGTAATAAAAGGAGGAGGTGACAAACAGTACGAAGAAACTCACGAGATAATCGGGATCCCTGGCGTACGCTGCAGATGACACTCATCAACTGAAGTACACGACGGAGGCGCTCTCTTTCTGCATCATTTGATGGATGTTGACTGACAGTGGTCGAAAACCGAGTTGAGAGCATCTCGGTTATGGCGGAAAACTGTTCTGCGCCCTTGCAGTGGTGGACGATTGAGGTAAGTGTTCGCCGTAAAAGTGCGTACGGTAAATCGGGATTTTCGCAGTCCATATAGTAGTCAATCACGGGCCCTATTATGGAAGGTGAAGTCGTGTGGAGTGTCGAGGAGATGGACTGGGTAACAGAAAAAGTGATCAGTACGTTGGAAATCCGGGACGAAAGATAACTAACTTTGCAAGCAAACACAAACGCCCAAGCGCCAGCAGTTTCTACTCCGTCAAGGTTGTTAGCCATAAGGAGAACTGCCTTTTCGCGTGCAGAAGTCTTCAAACGACGTAGTACAGATGCCCAAACCTCAGCAGCAGCACGTTGCACTTCGGGACTACATTTCGGTAGTACATCACGGAAGGAAGACCATGTTTGCTGTAAAAGATCCAAGTGTATGGATGGCACAAGCAGGTACTTGAAAAGCGCCGACAGTGTTGCTAATAGTGCGGTCAGCGCAGGAGCTGCAATGGGACGAGGAAGAAAATCAAGGAGCTTAGACAACAGGTCGGCGTAAATAGGCGATAGAGTTGTACGAAGGTCATGGGAGAGCTTTTGGAGGAGGCTGAGATGGGGTGAGCAAGGAGAATGAGTACGAATGAAGACTGGCATACTCGAAAAGTGCACATAGCCCTTCGTCATCAGCACCGTCCACCGCGACCATCCATAATTCGATGATGCCTCTCCAGTTATGCAAGAGGAGAGGCATCGAGAGGGAAAGCGAATCTGCCTTGTCGGCGAACTGGACGAACGACGGGGACAGACTGAGCTGTCTCCATTGTTGGAGGGACACATAAAAATGCGACTCGTTGTCCTAAAATATGCAAGAGGACCCTTTAACGATGCAGGGTGTGGGGATAAGTCAGAAGACAGTAAACGCACCGCTATGTCATGGTCGAATTTTGCGAGATCGAGTGCGGACGGTAGGTGGACCTCCTTCAATGATTCTGCATAAGACTGGAACTGGAAAAAGATCCGTCAGGCCGGTGAAGATATCAAGCGACGAAAACAAACCTTGAATCGTTTCAACCGATGTACAGCTTGCTCATCGGAGTCCGAGATGGGACATTCCATGTCAGTTTGGCTGTAGAGGAATATTCAGTAGCGCAGCACCTGACTAAGCATCCCGCTCATCAAAATATTATGGTATTGGATCAAAACGTCTACTAGTGTTACTCTGTCGTGGAAACGCATAGCATTCGAGCTAAGGCTACTAAGGCCGGATATGATGCACCTGCCACATCGTATCCGCGCCGCCACGACGACACAGTAACCGGACAGAATTCCGACCTTGTCCATCGACAACACGACGGTACATCAAATGCTACTGTGACGAGAAACGCCGTCGTCCAAGCGTTCACTACTGAATCATTGCACCAATGGACACCTTCTACCATTCTTATTGTGGCCCACGCTGTGAGATTACCAGTACCTGGCACAGAGGCCCCGGCAGGGTCGGTCCGGCAGCGATCCTAATGTCCAGCATTTCACTCAGCATCACCGTTGCCTTGCAAGCTGGCTTCACGATAACCTTTTTCCGCCCCGGGTGGACCCTAGGTCTGTAACGGGCAGTGCAATCTCGATCGACATCATCCCTAGAAATGACCAGTCCAAAAGTGAACAGAGCAAAAATAAAATTGAAACATACAAGATTATATATATAATTTCTGGTTATCTGTGCCGTGCATGAGGCCCGCGGCGTGAAGCCGCGAGATTGAATCGGCAGGTCTAAAGAAAAATGATTTCGATGTGAGTCTGACAGTTTCATCCTAAATACACGTTCAAACACAGAATCAGGAACGTAACGCAGAGCAATAGATTGTAGTATGTATGTGTGTTGCAGGTTCGCATTCAGATGTCTGATGTTTCGTGTTCCAGCTGTCGGTCGAATCAGGCCTTCCGAGCCCATAACACGTTCTGTGCCAGTGATGAACCCATAGAGTTCGTTGTTTCAGGAGAGCTCTACAGTTATCGATAGGCGGAACTGGTTTGGAACTTGTTTCTGTCCATTCTCCACAAGACATCGTGCATCAAACATCATGAACAATCTGCTGATGGACAGCACAAGCAAGGCACGGGTATCTTTTGTGATACCCCTCGTTGTCCGACTGCATTTTGCCAGCGCATATAAGTCGCTCGAGTGTATCATGATCTGTGTGCGTTTACCATATTATACACATTTCTGACGAATGTGCCTCCTATTGATTGCTTATTTTGCACAGATCGTCGCTCTTCTCGCCAGTCACGGCGTTGCCGCCGTGACAACGGTGACGGTTAGTGGAAATTCGAGCCATTCTATACCCCCACTCCTTTGTAAGTTGTCATAATCTCATTTGCAAACAGTCATATCCATACATTGACCTAGATGGAATGATGTTTGAAGTGCGTTTCCCCCTTGCTCGACCTCTTCCTGACACCTTTAATCTTCTTCTCTCAGGACATCAATGTAAGCGTCTCTTTCCTAGTCAGTGAGAACAAGTTCTGATAACATTGTGATCATTTAACAGCATGTAAGGGCTTACGACATGTACGAATTGACATGTTTGCTGATTACCGCCTAGAGTGGTGACGGTGGTCTTTATGCGGAATGTTGGTTTCAAGCCATGGTGTGGAACACTACTTAACCACTCTTCATTCAGTGCTCCAGAACAGAGCCTTTCAGCAGGTCACGCCAAGTGGGTAATCGATAGCATTTCTTTGACCGTGCCTGACTGGTATTCGCAGATACACTCGATGCACTATACGGATGGGATGCAATCGGTGGTGCTCAGATGAATGTGGTAGCCGATGGTTCACCAATCTCGTCCTCGCTTCCGAATGCACTCCAGGTGAAGATCCCTAGTCAAGCCTCTGGTCAGGTTGGCTTTGGGAACGGAGGATACAGCGGTTAGTGATATTGTCACGTGTTTCGAGCTTCGTTTACACCGCCATCACTAGGAATCCACGTAAACTCCTCGTGGACTTATAAGGCCTCTTTTTACTACAAGTTCCCTGTGGTATCTTCATTCAATGGATCATTGACCATCGCATTGCAGAGCAATGGTGGCGACGTCTATGCTTCCGCTTCAGTAACCATTAACGGATCACAGACATCATGGAAGGAAATCAATGTATCTTTAAAACCGACTTCGTCTCCCACTTCCACAGCAAACAACTTCACAGTCACGTTCAACGAAAGCAGTGCAGCGGGTCTAGTTATCAATTTTGCCATGTTTTCCTTGTTTCCGCCTACATACAAGGGTCGTGAAAATGGCTTACGAATTGACCTCGCGACGGTGCGTATTTCACGTCAGCTTTGTACAACCAGCCTTCCTCTAATGACATGGATAGGCCTTGTCTGAGATGAAACCTTCTTTTATTCGTATGCCCGGCGGGAATAACTTGGTATGCGTCATACGATTCACCTGTTGTACAACGTTAATGTACTTTACAGGAGGTAATTGGGTGATATTGAATCGTTTGGACGCTGAATGATCGCTACTCAGGGGCCAAACATAGCTGCGAGGTGGATATGGGATGCCACCGTCGGCATGGTTCTTGACAGACCTGGTTCGTGTCTAGCCTTTTCTTTCTTTTCGCTGATTGACCGTGCGTAAATAGGCCGAGTTGGAGATTGGGGATATGTCAATACCGAGTGAGTGACGCCTCTTTTCAAGGTGTTTGTGGTGGTAATCTGACTCTTTAATGTTGGAATGTTGGTTAGTGGTCTTGGCTTACTTGAATACCTGTACATGTGCGAGGACCTGGAGATAGAACCTATCTTGGCTGTCTGGGCAGGTCAGTCAAACTTGATGAAGTTCGACCTAGACTGTTTGGAATCGGAGTTTCAGGTTACGCTTTGAACGGCGAGGCTGTGCTCGCCGAGGACTTGGATACATACATTGAAACTGCGATCAACCAGATAAACTTCGTGATCGGTGATGCAGGCAATAACACATATGGTGAGTACTACCATTGATCTTGTAAGTCATAACTACATCCAATCCGTGTCTAAAGCTGCCAAACGAGCCTCCCTTGGTCGCCCCGAACCCTTTTCTCTCAAATACGTCGAGGTCGGTAATGAAGACTTCATGTCTTCCGAATCGTGCGTCCTTTTTTTTTTTTTCAAACTGATCACCCGCTCTGATACATTCGTGACAATGATAGCTACGTCTATCGCTGGAATAATTTTGTAACGACATTATCCACAAAGTTTCCTCAGCTTCGTAAGTACCTGTTGGCATGCCCTAGCTTACATTTCGGATTACATGCGTCATCCACAACAAGATTTCATCGCCACTACCCTTCCGTTCGACCCCATCTTAAGTCCTGCCCCAACTGAATACGATAATCATCTCTATAGTACCCCCGGTAAACTGACTTTTCGTGTCCGGATCTCATTCTGACCTCATTCCGTGGTCAGACTACTTCGTCGAGAGCGCATTTACTTATGATGCCTATAAGGTAACCAAGAAATGTTCATTGTATTGAATTCTCTGTCGCTCACTCCGTACATATATAGCGCGACGGCACATACTACATGCAGGTATGAACTCGCCCACTAGCGCTCTGCAGACCCTTATCTCCTTCCAGGGCGAATACGCCGTTACCATCAACAATGACGGGACAACCATGGATTATCCTACTGTTCGAGGTAAACCATTCTATCACACATCTTCACTGTCTCGTAATGATCCGTTTAGGTTCCGTGGCAGAAGCTGCGTTCATGACTGGCTTTGAGAGGAATGCGGACATTGTGTTCGCCGCTGCCTACGCACCACTCATGTCGAACATTGGCATCCCACCCATGTGGGTAAGTTTCTATGCCTCATTTCGCCTTCGTTGTCGCTCACATGCCTTGAATCCAGACACCTAACATGATCTCTTTCGAGTACGTTTGATGGGAGAACATCTAGACAGTGTTGAGAACTTATTTGGTGCTGATGAAAATGTACAGCGCTTCGAGGGTCTACCTTTCGACCAGTTACTATGTCCAGCAGGTATGATCTTGCTGCTCAATACCAACATTGTTTCATCACCTTGGCTAACATATCGAACACAGCTCTTCAGTACTTATCGCGGGACTCAATACTTGCCAAGCACGCTCCCCACCGAAAACGGAACGCTCCACTGGAGTGTCACACGCGATACGAATGCTACGTACTTTAAGGTAACGTGTTGCCATTGACCCGCAGCGCATATTGATATAATCAACGACAATGTTGCATCGATCCATTCTATCTTCTAGGTCGTCAACTACGACGATCAACCTGCGTCGGTAGTGTTCAAGTTACCCTTTAATATAGCGGGCAACGGACAGGTCATCGTATTGACCGGACCCCCGGACGCAAGCAACAACCCTTCCACGCCCAGAGCTGTCGTTCCTACTACGACCTCCTTATCTGTCGGCCAAACGTTCAACTTCACTGCCCCTGCGTACAGCGTCAGCGTCATCACAGCCCTCCTTACATGATAGTCCTGGTAGTCAAAGTACAGTGATTTCAAGTCGCCTGACTGCAAGCGAGGAAGGGGGATTATGTGATTCGATGGTTCACCAGGATGAACTGTGATCATCAGACAGTTGCTATTGGGATACGAATCGGAGTCAAGTCCGGCATATTCTCCATGTGATTATCTATATAGGTATATAGTGTTGATAATCAATGGGATTGTACAAGATAATTGACTAGTAACTGATGCTCGAGAGTTCCTCGACCACTGTCAAGGTATCAACGCGCGGGAGTCGAACAAAATCCGAAAGGGCTCCGTGCACATTTCGGATGGTGCAGAGAGTGCGATGGACCTCGTCGGAGATTCGGAAGCTCCAGACTCCAGATACAGAGTCACGGTGGAGGCAGTCCTCCGAGAAGTATGAGACGCTTGAAGGACTTTTGTTCATTGAGATGGGGATATGATGGTCATTCCATTGTCGAATTTGACTCTGTTAGTGAATCATCAGAGCAAATAAATTAATCTTCGTGTACGCTGTACAATGACTACATTGAGCTAAGGTCATGGCACTGCGCTTAAGTTTTAGTTTGTCATGTGTACTAGGGAGTTTCAGGTTCACATATTCTCAGACTCGGAATCGTTCTAGCATAGCAGAAATCAAGTTATATCCATCTAATGATGTATGCCATAAATACCACCAAAAAAGAAAGAAAAAGGTCCTCTCCGCTATAGGTCTATCAAATAATAGATATAGTCAATGCGCCGACACTGTGCGCCGGCGCAGTGTAGTTGAGCGTCTGCATGACAGGGATGGAAGAGAAAATCGGGAACACGGCTCTTGGGCTCTCGGGCGAGTTGCTTGCGGTTGGTGCTGCAGTGATCAAAGTAAGGTTCCCCTTGGGGGAAACCCTGAAGGGCAACTCAAACGTCATGGGTGTGGCGAATCCACCGATGTTGACGACCTAGTAGTAGAGAAGTGAGGATAATCCCCCCGGAAGTGTTCCAGAATGGTATTTGCATCACTTGCCTTGATGTAGACAGTGTCAAGCTCGGTGTCGCGTGTGACACTCCAGTATAGAGTCCCATTGAAGGTGGGAAGGGTGCTTGGCAAGTATTCAGACCCGCGGTGGATGCTGAAGAGCTACGTATTGTAACGTCGATGTACGGTGAGAGAGGCTGTAAGATAAAATTTGCAAAACAGGAACGTGTAACATGCCTGCTGGACATAATAACCGCTTGAAGGATATACATTGGCAGCACTGATATTTGGTATGTATCTCGTTGGAGAGTAATGTCATCAAATAGGTCAAAACGCTTACTCGAAACCGATCAGTTGATTGCTCTGCAGAGTTCCGTGCCTCAGTAGTGCGATGGAGACGATTATAGCAGTGTTACAACTTACCGGTGGGCTATTAGAGGCAATGTTCACCAACAAAGGGCAGTATGCGGTAGCGAACACAATGTCGCTGTTCCTTTCGAACCCCGTCATGTAGACTGCCTCTCCAAGGGACGCTGGGTAGAGGATGTGCACCGCTAAAGTACAGCAGACCTCTGGTATGCAAGCTTACCTTGAAAAGTGGGATATTCTGATCCTTCCGCCAGAAAAGCGGCATACTCACCCTGCGATGAGGTCAACACAAGATACAAGCTTCTTCAGTAATTTCACCTGGAGGTAGGATGTGTTATTCCGCTAGATTCAAGGGAAGGTTGAACACGGAAGATAACGGGGGCGACTCTGCAACATGCCTGATATGAGTCAAACATAAATGCATTCTCGACGAACCACTCTGTAAAGGACTCAGCATAAACCATGCAAGGAAAAAAACTTGAAGCTGTGACTAACCTGCAGTCTCGTAGTTGTGAATATCATAGTATTTAGGGGCAGGATCCAAAATAGGATTGAATGGTAAGGTGGTTGCAATGTATTCTAAGGAAAACTAGGTGAGAATCAGTATGAGCGACCAAAAGCGTACTTACGAAGTTGGGGGAACACTGCGGTAAGGTTTCGCATGAACTCCTTCCAGCGGTAGTGGTATCTGGGCAATTGTTCCACAAAGAGATGATGATGACACGTATCGGCTTACGATTCATTGGCGTTCAAATACAAGAAGTCCTCGTTACCAATTTCAACATATCTTAGGGCGAATGGCTCAGGATGACCGAAAGAGGCACGGAGAGCGGCTTTAGATACGTTTTAGCCTGTGTTCATTCAGACATAACATTCCCGACATACCATGTTCATTAGTTGTCGGATCACCGATGACAAAGTTGATCTGATCCATGGCAGCTTGTACGTACGGGGCCAATCTGTCCTCAGGAACACTCCCCTCCTCAAATGAATAGCCTGAAGAATTTAGACTGGTCGTTTAACTATTGAGGAGAGACATACCTGACCAAACCGCCATGATTGGCTCCATTTCTAGGTCCTCGCAAAAGTACATGTATTCCAGAAGGCCGAGACCACTGCTCAACGGAATCAGCACGGCTGCAGAGAGAGACAACATTGTGTATATTTGCTTACTCGGTGTTAATATGCCCCCAGTCTCCAAAGCGACCTGTTTCTGCGCTGAGACAAGACGTATACGTAACAACAAAAGTAGAATACAAACCAGGTCTATGGATAATCGGACCGACTGTATTATTCCATACCCACCTACTCTTCCAGTTTATGCCCTGACATTTTTTCCGGTGAATGTGCCGTATCATAATGACATCATTACAATCGATCTACCTCCTGTACCATGATTAGCATATAGGTTACAAGAGAATACACGCATTCTGTACTAGGTTGTTTCCACCCGGGATTCGGAAGAACGAGGGCTTCATTTCATACAAAGTCTGTGAGGCATGAGTCATCTTTGGGCCATCATATCGGAGTACATTAGGGCCGTCACTTACAGTTGCAAGGTCAATCCGCATGCCATTTTCGCGATCCTTGAATGTCGGTGGATATAACGAAAACATTGCAAAATTGATGGCCATTCCAGCTGCATGAGCTCCATCGAAACTGACTACGAGATTATTCGCTGTGGAGTTGGAGGATGTCGATGGCGACAAGCGAAGGGTGATTTGGTGCCAAGTCGTCTGGGATCCATTAATCGGGACAGAAGCTGAGGCAAATATTTGGCCTGTGGCACTCTGTAATGCAATAGTAGAATTTCCATCGAATGAGGAAGCTAGCGGGAATCTATAGTAGAAGGAAACGTTGTATGTCCACTCGGAGTTCACCCTGATCCCTAGTCACTTGTTCATTCAATTGAATTGGAAAGAGCTGGGTGCGACAAACCATGGTAGCCACCATTTCCGAAACCAACCTGCCCTGAAGCATCTGCAGGCACCGTCAATTGAAGAGAATTTGGGAGGGCGTTCGACACAGGGTGTGGATCAGCAATTACACTAATCACTCCACCATTGAGAGCATTCCACGCATAAAGTGCATCAGTCGTATCTGGATGCGACGGCCATGTGTCATACTATGGATCTGAGTATTCCTGTCGGACTGCTGGAACTCACTTGGTGTAACCTGCTGGAATGCTCGATTTTGCAGTACTAAAAGGTAGTAAGAAGTAGTCAAAATCCATTCCGTTGGTGTGAATCGTGTGATAACAAACATTCTGCATAGAGTCCACCATCACCGCTCTTCGCAGTGACCATCAATAAACATTGGCTGTTTACTATACTAAATTTCACTCTTACATTCTGTCGATATGTTCATTAGTCGTAACGCAGGAATAATAAAGCTTCCACTCACATCATAGTCCTGTGTACCAGAAACATATTTGTTAGTGTAAGAGCACTTCCAGTCCCTGAAATAAATCATGCCTCGAACATCTGTCCATCTAGTAACAAAGTGCTAAGTTGCTCTTTGAGGAAGGACAAATGAGAGGACCCACAGAGAAGAGGAGGGAGGGAATGGCTCGCAGTTTTGTTTACAGTGACTAACACGGTTGCTGATGCGCAAGTAACAAGTATAGAAAAGGTTGATAGAGATATGTCCAAGATCATTTTGAAGGCTGGGCTGGTAGAGTTGGGCTGGACCGATTCTTGTATGCAAGTTGCTAGTGCCAGGGGTTCACCGATGCAAGAGGTGATTCTTTAAGTTCTTTTGATGATTTTCAATGATGATACATACTGATTCATACAGACTGGTCTCCAGGGACAGTGATGCAATCTGACAGACTGAAGCCATCAAATACACCAAAACTGATACCGAACGATCAAGGCTGCGACACTATCATCCATCGCGAGACGGTGGAATGAAATTAGGCGACCAGCACTGGCGAGCTGCTAATACAAACCCACCACCTAGAGCAAGTAAGTAGTCCGAATAGAAAGATACGATTACGCCAGCCCCATGCCAAGTTCCTGGTGAGTTTTCAGACTCCTACTACCTATGGCCATACAGGTCAATAAGTGTCATGTGTGCCGCAGAAACTATCGAAGTGGGGCTTGATGTGGTTCTTATGAGGCAAGATCAGGATACATATACAAAGAGTTAGAGGAGGAAGTACATACATTCTAAGCCTTCAATTCACTGAATGCGCAAGGAACTTGATCACAGCCAGAGCTAGTCACACAACTAAAACCACCTCACATTCTCTCTCCTCCCATTAAATGCTCGGTACATCGGGAAGTCAAGTGATACATGGACTTAAGAATCTCTGGAAATGTTCAGTAGGGTGCAGGCAAGACTAGGGAACAAGATGGACATCACAAAACGTGCAGAAAACTGACATTACCCGATTTGGTATGTCACGCCTGTCACTCTTCCGAAAATGATGTCCACGTGATCTCAGTGTGTCATGGACTCCCAGACATCGATGTCATCATTTCTCGTTGTCACTCGCCAGTAGCCAATACCATGTCATCTTTGCATAAAGTAGATGTCCTCACTGTCTTATAGACAACACTATTGTATGTGCAGGCATTCAAATGTAATATTGAGACTTGTCTGAGTTACAGGGTGTCATACCCCTCCCGTGCCCAAACATCCTCATCCAGCTCTTCTCCATCATCAGCAATGACCCTATTAAGTTCATTCTCATTGTCCTCTCCTACCTCCATATTGCCTTCCCCCTCTCCCATGTCATCCTCAGGTCCCTTGCCCAACTGTTTCTCATCTGGTTCTTCCTCTTCCAAGTTGATCTCTTCATGTGCCACTGCTTGCTCTGTTCTCTCAGCATGCATAGAGTCTTGAACCCCACCTTTCTCACTCTGTAACAGTTCATCCCAATCTCGAGTCGACTTGTGGTCAATTCCTCCACCTCAAAATTGCATGAACATGTCCCAATCTACAAACCTAGTAGTATACGTGCCATACCAATGATTAGAGTAACTTATTAGAAAAAAGGAAAACAATGACTCACATATTCACATAAAAGTATCGCCAGTCTGTATCAGCAGCATCTACTTGGCAATGAGCAAAACTATGATTGAGATAGTCCTCTGTTTCACCATAGGTGAAACTAGGAATCAGATGGACCCCTCGAACAACCAAATTCAGGTCAATGAAACTGAATGCATCAGCATTATGAGCCCTTTCAAAAAATTGGACATGATACAATCATTTTGCATCCCATCCAGCATGATAGTCCAAATGCCATCTGAAACCAACGGACAAAAAGGATGTCCATCTACACTGGCTTTTTGAAGAGCAAGTACTCGTGCTCTTGGTACTCCACCATGACATGGAAAATCTTGATCACTCGTGCATACCAGTATGGATGAGTATGCTCATCCTCTTGTGATAATACCATGATGTCAGTGCAGGTCAATGGATTGATTGTATCTTGCTCCTGCTGAAGATCATATGTTGTGTAGTTGATTCATACCAGAGGATGGTTGTAGATTTTGTTATCATGGAAAGTGATGCAGCTTCAGCCTTCATCTATAAAAACATATTCATCCCCATCATAAAGGAACCCATGCATCCGAGTGAGGACATGGTCCTTGAGTCGAGGGAAGAAATTCTACCTGATGGGTTAGTCCTCAATCAATTTCCATGAAAGTGGGGCTTACCTCTACAGTGGGATCTTCTCCCTATTGTCCTAACCATGCCATGAGGTCCTCTACATTTTGAGACATAGTGGCAATATTGTAGTGGTCACTTGGAGATGACCATGGTCATACTGATTGCTGACCTTGAGTCTCTTTGGTTCTGAGTGTTTCCCACCTTCCATTTACCCTGTGGATGTATCACTCTATTGCCTCTTGATTGGCAATGCTTGCAACCATGGTACCTTTCTTCTTTCCTGATTGAACAAAACACCATTTTGAGCAGTGATGTTCAAGCTCACCCTGGTGAAACACTTGTGAGCTCCAGAGTGACCCAAGGCCAAAAACAATGTACTTACCATCTGAGTAGAATAATTATCTGTTGTCCTGAACTGCCAGATTGTGTTGACATAGTCCCCGAGTGCATGATACTTGTAAGTCGACAGATTTAACATCTTGACTTTAGGCCCAGTTGCTAACCTGGCATTTGATCTTGATGCCTGGGTGTTTTTGACAGCAAGGGCAGCCTTGCGATGACCTTGAGCTGCGTGTTCTTGCGGGAGCTCTACTATAAGGTAATATGAACATGTGGTCTTACAAAAATTGTTGACCAGTTGACTCAAGCACATTGTTGCTGTTTTGAAAAGGGAAAGTGTGTCATCTGTGTGTAAGTGAAGCTTGGCAAATGCATGCCATGTCACCAGCTGAAACAGCATGTCAAGGATGACTGTATTGTGAGGTTCAGGAAGGAGCCCCTCAAATACAGAAAGAGCACACTAATACACAAATTTTAGTACTGCTCATCTATGCCATGACCATATTCACCTGTAGCAAGTCTTCAATGTCTCGAGCACCCAATCAATTCATCGTGGAGGCATTCTGATGGAACTTTCTAATTGTGCCTCTTCCAAAAGTGGGGACATGATGATATCTAGACATCATGTATATGGGATCATTGCAAGAGGGTCATTGTCGTTACATACCTCCAATTTAACTCCTGAATGGTTAGTCCTCCCACTGCATAGAGAATATGCATCAAATGCATGTAAATCACTTTCCAGACACCTAACTCGAACTCATGAAGCAGGTCAACAACCAGCATATGGAAAAAATTAAACAGGAAAATGCCAAAGGTGTTCTATTGTGATCATGATGTGAGAGCACTATCTTGGTCGAGATAAGAATATCACATATGTGAACTGGTGTGAGTGATTGACTTTCCAAATATTTTGCGACATCCCTACTTGAGATTTTTCTCCCATGCTGGAACATATGCTTGCATGCTTTTCTGATCTTCTTGCAATATGCCTCATTGTTTTCATGCAGCCTATTGGTTCTCACAGCCATATCCTCTTTAGTTCCCATCTTGTGTGCATTTTCCTTCTTTGCAAGACACTGGGGACAAAGACATTTCCCTAAGAATTTGATACAGCCCACCAACACTCTGAGCATGTTAGTCAATTATCAAATGCAGCTGAATTGTGCCTAATCCAACTCACTTTTCTAGGTAGTCAGCTGAGTATGTAAAGAACTGGGGGAATGATCACCTAGTGATGCCATTACTGAACTTGATAACCAATCCAGACTCGTATGCCTCACGAAAGGCATCTTTGTTTAGCAACAATTGTAAAACAGCATGCATAAGCTCATGCTTGCAGTAAGTCAGAGTTTCTTGTGTTGCAGATTCTCCATGAGCTTTGATGTAAATATCTTGAAACTCGTCTGGTAGCTAAGAAACCTAGTTAGTTTTAATCCATGCATTCATAAAGTAACCTGTGGCACCTTTGGAATATAAGCGATGTGATGGCATGCTCCAGATGTTGGCTTGCCACAGACATACTTGGACTGATTACCAAAAAAAAGATAGATTGGCCAGAGCAATGCATCACCAAAGTTTGCCAGGTGGGTGGCATCAGACCAGATCATGAGAGGCATGATGACATGCTTGAATGTGTTCCCTACCTTCCTCGGAAGAGCATTGATGTCAGCATAAGCCTTCAACATTTCCATTTCCAGTGATGAGTAGGCCTTAGAATAAACTCTAAGTCTGTGACCATCTGCTGATGTCCAGTAGTCTTCAAATGGCATGAAATGAAATGTCTTTGAGATGTCATCGGACAATACAGATTTGATAACATTGATGAGCAAGCAATGATGGACATTAACAGACAGCAATGGAATATTTGGGTCATTTTTAGAGAGATATGTGGTGTCTTCTTTGAACAGTGGAATTGTAGCTTTGCTTTTCTTCCAACCATGCTCGGCTCGAAAAGAATTCCCTTCTTCATTGAGGTATTGCAGTATATTTTTCCACTCCCTCTCATGCGAGAATGTTGACTCTGCAGTGGGATCAAATGCTGGATCCTTCATGAAAGTCCAAAGGCATTGTAGTTCAGCAATAGACTTTGTAGTCGAACCGGAGTATTGCCAGCACATAAGTAAACCAGCAGTTGGATTACTAAACACTGAGAATAAATTCTCACATGTAATCTCCCCAGCTGGATAAAGGCTGCCAACCCAAGATGTGGCACATGGAAGCTTCTGTTCAAGAGTTGGAGCATCAACATATGAGGTCAGAGAGCTATTCTCATCAGGGTTAAGGGTTGGTCATGTGGGGTATCTGCAATAGTAACCAAAACTATCAGGTTCAGTCTGGTAGCAAGGTGCTTGGATGAGTAAACCTTCATGCAGTGGCAGAACTGATGAATGAGGAGTTGTGGGTGTCAGAGGAACCTAAGGAAGAGTTACAGTGTCCCCTGGCAAGTAGTCTTTGTATCTTGCAGGGAGACAAATAGCTCTCCCCGAGCAAGCAGAGATCTGGGGGGGTGATCGAGGGGTGTAATAGGTGTCAGGCCCAGGGTCAATATTGGTTTCAGGAAATTGGATATCGACCTAGAATGAAAGACTCAACTTTTGATGATATAGTGAAACAGGCCTATATACCTCCATTGGCACTTCAAGTGGATTGTGATCACTTTGTGGTGTCTCCAGACCTGGGAAGCAAGAACTCAAAAGATCAATTGGATGATCAGGACTTGGCAGGGTGGCTGGAACTTCTGCACTCAGAGCACATTGTGGACTTGAGACTGCTCCAGGGTGTTCAGGTCCTTTGGGATGTTGGAGAGACTGTTCACAACTTTGAAGATGCAGTGATTCCAATGACAAGTCCCAACAGCTGCAGTGGTGCTTCCATTTTTTCTTGCATTGATGGCATCCAAGTCTCTCAATGAATTCTTCATGTCTGGAATACATTTGATTAACACACTCTTTGTGGACTTTGCACTGAGATTCATGTGTGCTCAGTGACTTGATAACAGCAAAAACTTTGCCACAGACACAAGAAAGTGTGTTGTCCATGGGTCAATGGCAGGAAGGATGTGGAGGCACATTCATGCCGAGTCATGCACTTCAAACTTGAGTAAAAAAATGTCTATTGATGCTGTATACATATATGTACATTGAAATGCCTGTAAGGATGTATACCTGCAAAGGGGATTGAGATAAGCTCCTGAAGAGTGAAAAAGGAGTGAACTTACTACTAAATGTTGCATAGAACAATGCATTGGGACAGTTGTAGATAGAGTTGCAATATGACTCAGACAACCAAGCCTGTTTAGGTAAATTATTATATAATCAAGACCAATCTAATCTTCTGAGTTCCATGATGCATGACACTCACCTTGATCGCTTACCACTTCCATCCACACATCTGAAATCATGGCAAGTTCCAGGAGCAGCTCCAGTTCAAGTTCTGAACCCTCCAAGTCAGGCTTGAGCTCAGAGGACATGAGATGAAAGAATACCATGGTAAAGAAGAAGACTACGAGAAGGACAAGACGCAAAGAGAAGAGTCGAAAGTAAGCATGTTTGGGATTCACACTGACTTGTTTGATTTGTTTGTTCTGGAAGGAGATCCTCAAAGGCTCTACATGCTGGGGATGGTGGCTTGAACTCCAAGTCTGGGTCTGACACCAAATCAAGCTTGAAGCCCAGGCTGTTGGACAAGGATTTCAGAGAAGCTGCACATGCCATTGCCTGTTGTGTGGATTTTTTCTGCAATCCACACAAGGTAATTGAATACATCACTCTAATGAAGCAAGAAGATGCGGTGAGGATGGGTGGACTTGAGGAATCCGAATCTGAATGCAAGATGTGTAAAAAACTGCTCCAAGCAATGTAGGTGGAGTATATGCATGTCAATCTTTCTCTAAATGTTCCTAGTCCTCTGAAACAAAAGGAATTGAATCAACACATTTATGATATGCTCATCAAATTTGCATCTGCATTGAAGGACCTAGTCAACAATCTCAAGAAATGTAATGAGCTACAAAATGTTCTGAATGGGGTAAGTCTGTGCATATATGCGATCTTCTCTTGCTAACCAGGTACTCAAAGATGAAAAGAGTGATTACATGTGTACGTTCTGATGATAGTGCAAGACTTAAGGAGCGCATCGGACGTTATGTATCTTCCAATGGTGATGGTGTTGTGTTGCCGCCCATCCTTACCACTTCAAAATCGCAATCTCATTTAGGTTTTGCCCATCCTGTTCTTGCTTGTTTTCTCTGCCCAATAGACCACATAGAGGCCTTTGCTATGAATCCCAAATCATAAGTACAAGTGCTTCTCAAATTGCAGATGTCCATTGACATTGTCCTCCAGCACTCAAAAGAAGCTGTTGGATGGGCAGATTAGCATCTCATCTGATATCTTCCCTGCTTTCTTATGGGATGGTCACCTGCCTGGGGTCAACTTCAACCAGAAGAATATGCACAAAGGTATGTTTTGGAGATTCTACCTTCAAAGGGTAAGTAAAAGTTGTCTTATGTTTGAACTAATGATTGACTATTACTACACAAGGTCTTCTTACATATATTAAACAGTGCCTCAAGTGCCTTTGGTGAAGAGCACTCCAGGAGTCGCCCATGCAATACTGATTTATATCAGCTGACCAAGGTCGAGGCTGCAACCATTGCATATGCATGTGTTCAAGTGTGTAATAAGACTTGACATGGTGTAGTAATTTATGCATGCATCCGAAGGCCCAGTACCACATTTCCTCGAAGAGCAGATGGTCAGAGATAGATGGCACTTTCAGCTACTGACACTTTTACTACACTGTCCTGGATACAATAGAAGGATGTGCAGACAAGGAGTGGAAGGAAGCACTCTTTTGGCACTACAATAAGTATGTATCCTCTTCCTTTGTGCTAATTTACTGCCATGGCATTGGTATACTAGGCTTCTTTTTGGGAATGAGAACAGCCGTGAAGATCCTGAGTCCAAGGGTAGTTCCGGCAAGAAAAACAGTACCAGTTCTTTCCTGGAAAAACTGCATGCCCAAGCCCAATCACATGCATTGGGAGCAAATGATAATGTGGCTGGTGATGATGCTGGTAATGACAATGGCAGGGCCAACTCAGCACTGGATGATTTATATATGGATAAAGAAGACCAGCCCAGAAACAATGACTGGACCAACTTCGATGGTGCCAATCATGGCACTGATGCACCTTCCAGACTGCCCCCCAGCATCATCTGCATGCCACCATGGTTTACATCTAGGTCCAGAGAAAAATCCACATCAGTTCCTGATGGAACTCCAAGTCCTCAGTCCTCTCATGCCCACTGAGTCAGAGACAGACCTACTTCAAGCCAAGGTGAAGATGACACACCTATTCAAGGAGTGGAGTCCAAGAGACAAAAGGCCTTGCCAGCTGCTGCCCAGGAAAACATTCCAAGTAAGGAGCTGCTGAAGGTGG
The DNA here is from genome assembly GCA_038090455.1 of Garcileccinum viscosum. Taxonomy (NCBI): domain Eukaryota; kingdom Fungi; phylum Basidiomycota; class Agaricomycetes; order Boletales; family Boletaceae; genus Garcileccinum; species Garcileccinum viscosum. The sequence continues at coordinate 19,356 of JBBPMT010000148.1, forward strand.
TGAAAAGGAGAAGGGCTTGCCACTGAATGGTATCATATCTTTTTATTCACATCACATCGAGAGATATGCACTTATCATGCTCTTGGTCATATTTCTAGTCTTGTTCAGCCCATATAGCTGTTGCTCAATCATGCCTCACATTTATGCTTATTTGTCCATTTTCAATGCTTGTGACTGTACTCATGGACTTCTGGCTACTCTACATCAATCTCGGATCATGCACACACTCAATTGACTCTCTTCTTGTTCAATTCAATGCACTGCATCAATTCCCTTCCCCCTGCACTATTAGAAAGTATCAGATTTGGACATTTGCCCCATTACCTGTGTTGGCATTGATAGATCGTGAGAGAAGTGCATTTGGACCTGTTTGGACCACATCTGTATAATGAGTTGTATTAGCAGTGAATACATTGAGTTGTCACAATGTATGATAATGTCTGCTCATAGCAGGATCAAAATGTAACGAGTTGTATTAGCAGTGAATACATTGAGTTGTCATGCTGTCTGCTTATAGCAGGATCAAAAATTCATATCTGATGGTGTCTAAATGAACTCTAATGGTCAGAACAAACGATTGTTGGTCCAGTTGTACACAAGTTGTCAGAAATGACATACCTGACAAAGGAGTAATGAATATGATATTATCTGTTCTGACCCTGCATTGACATATCTTCTTTCTGCATGTTTTGTGATGGATATTGACACACTGAGATGATATTTCTCCCACGCCATCCCAAGGAGGAATTGCTATAGGATGACTTGGACTTTATTGTTGCAGTCATTGACTCACTGGGCTGGTAAGCAACGAATAAAAAATGACCATATAACAAAAGGTAGGAACCAGGAGGTCTCTGAATGACTGGCCCATCCACATTCAATCATAGATGCAGTGTGCACCAGGGGCTATTCAGGCTGGTTTCTGTTATCTGCCGCTGCAGTGGCAATCATTGATCACTGATGGTCTTATGGCCAGTCAAGTTGTAGTGCTTCAGCTGACCAATAGAATAAGACAAGACCCCTTGGCTCCAAGATGATAATCCTCACTGGTGTGATGCCCTTTGAAGCTGGACTGTTATTTGTCCATAGCAAGTTGTACATATCTGGCAGACTTCAAACAAATGATCAATGACCAAGGACACACCACTGGGTGAAGAATGGCTAAACCTAGTGTCCTGAAGGCAACTGTTTGTAGATGAAGGTAAAAAGCTGCCCACTGGCTGGATTGAACAACCGACCTCACCATTACGAGTGGCGCGCTCTACCACTGAGCTAAACGGGCATGTTCGGCAAGAGCCCCAGAGTCTCTCTCAGCGTAGTATGTACCCTGTAGAACGAATATTTTCCCATCATGGCCATTCCTTGCGGATTTTGTGTGCGAAATACTACTCTATTTACAACTTGTCTTAGGGTATCTACTACATCCGTTGACTTGTTTTCTCCCATACGACACCTTGTATGGCCTTCAGACCTGACCATCCAGAGGAAGAGTCAATTTCATGTCATAAATCATGAATGGGAGATGGCCGATTCACACCTTCTCGTGCTGAAAACCACACCATCGTGGCTGACTCCGATTTCACTGTCGGAGTCCAATATGAATCCCTTGCGTGTTCGCCTCATGTTTTATTCACATTCAAAGTTCAAACACAAGATTGGCCTAGAAATGCTTTGTTACCTGGTTACAAATGAAATGTATAATGCAAGGGTGCAATTGCACAGGAAAAAGAAGTCTAGCGTGACCGGGGGCGAAGCATTATGGTCACCATAAATAGGCTCCCTTAGCTGTGTCAGAGGCACTTCAAGAAATATTTCCCCGACATCCTCTAGTTACGTGCCGCTGAAGGATCTCAAGACGTGTCGCACAATACCTGTGATTTGGACTGGATCTTCCGTAAGAGCTCCTTCAACACCATGATTGCTCAACAGACTGATGCCACAGCCTGCTATAAGTTCAAGGCCATCACGATAAATGATGGATACCACCACCATAAGTCAGGCCACGACACCTCTGGAAGAATTTTTCACACAATTTGCCAGACTGGGCTTCAAGTACAATCAAAACAGTGCTGCGCATGGTAATTTCAACCGCCTTTGTGACATCGCAGGATGGCGCAAGAAGTCTGCGGCGCTGCTGGAAGCTCGTTCATTCTTCAACGATGCGCTTGTGCAGCAGTTCAATTTCATCTATGGCACAAACAGTGATCTGGCCGCATGGCAGAACTTATGCTCTGTAATTGATATTGTGCCCATTCCGGATAGTATTGAGGAATGTCAAAAGGTAAATCATAATGCTGAGTATACCGTGGAGCAGTGGATGCACTAATGCACGCACACATTTTGAATTAATCGATAATTTAGCTCGTATGGGACGCACACGTTAACATCGTCGATCTCATCGAGACCGCACGCATTGGAAGGCCTATCCACAAGTTCAAGACGCTAGAGGAGCTCAGGGCATACACGTTAGAGGAACCGGATGAAAGGATATTTCCCAAGAGGAGTGCGTATGCGGGAGGATTGCTCAAAGAGCTTCTGCGCGAGATCATCAACCCGTACTATGGGAAGCGCCGGAATGGGAGCGCCAAGCGAAAAGCAAGGAAGCAGAAGTTGCGTCGCATGAAGCAGCAAGAAGCAGGTAGGGAAGGATTGGCTGGCGTGTCGCAGTCTGTGCAGTCCTCGGAGTGATGGCCTGATGATGTGATTTGTGCGATGAGGTTGTGCTCACTGGCGGCCACTTCACTGGTTTGTCATATGTACTATATGTACTACATTTTTGTGACTCGAGGGTTCAGATCTAAAGACTGTCATGTGAGATAAGGAATTACACTGCAACTGGATGACATTTATTGTAGTTTGGCGCTAGCAACGCTCCATCTTCAGGCCGGCTTCCAGTCAGCGTGCACTCGCATTGTGTAGTTATCTATTTAGAATCGAGCATATTTTATGGAATACAACCGTTCACAGTCCAACGTCATCACTTCTGATCGAATCTGAGTCCTTGAGTCGTCAGCGGACGACGATGGCGATCCACTGTGACTATCAAATACTTCTTACCACGGTGCAAGTATCTCTCTACTACTGTGCGATGCACTGCATCGTGAAAGAGGAAACCGTGGCTCCCCTATTGGGTACCACATTGATGGTCAGCGGCTCACCGTATTTGCAATTGTCGGTTCTGGGTAGATTATTATGCTTCGATTTCGATGGTTCTCAGCCAGTGCGAAGGTGCCGCGGCGAATTTGCGCAAAAATAACAAGGATCCACAGTCGAACATTTATAACAATTTACTTATGCAACAATGTTAGCCTCCGCACGTAAATGACTCCACAACAACGTGGATAACTCACTTCGATTCACCGGTTCCTTCTCATTCGGAACACGCGTTCACCTCATGTTGCGAAACGAACGGACCCACGCGTACCCACCGAGTGGCAAAAGCAACTGTGATGTTCTGCTTGCTGGTGACTATAGAATGCGGGGCGTCCATGCTCGAAAAAAGAAGCACCAACGGCTGCGTCATTACTGCAAAGAATATAGCATCTGGTGAACCCCCAGTCACCCATTCTCCATGGTGAAACGCTTGTTATTTGATGTCACACGCTCAATCAGCAATAGTACCATGTGAATAGTAATACGCGAGAATCATTAAAACGACTATATCAAGAGGGTACGAGGAAACTGTGAACAAGCTATCAATTGATTGAATAAAACGGTTTAAGTCGGAAACCCGGCCACTTGCAGTACACTCAAGGAGAACAGTTGACTGGGGGTTCGCCAGATGCTATTTCCTTTTGTAGTAATGGCGCAGCAGTTGATGCTTCTTTCTTCGAGCACGGACGTCCCGCATTGGTGACTGATCAAAAACACAATGGTGTTGATTCCATGTGCATGATGGTGCCATTGCTGGCAGCACAGCAACATGGAAACCATAAATATGGCTTCCCTCTGAAGCCGTGTCTGCATTCACTTCCGCCACATCTTCCAGCCAGGTTCCCTGAGGTCCGCCAAAGACGCATCGCACAACGTATCCGTGAGGGTCTTTCCTTCCAAGTATTACAACTCCCCAACATGAGACTGATGCCCTCCTAGCCAGCATCAAGTCCAAAGTGTGAAGGAACGTCAAACATGAGTGAGCCCGAGAGCGCCGCGATCATGGCCCGGGCGCCTCTCGAAGATTTCTTCGCGCAATTCGCGCGCCTTGGGTTCACCTATAAGAAGAACCAGACCGCGCACAGAAATTTTAACCGCCTCTGCAAGGTCGCGCGGTGGGAGAACGAACCGACAGCGCTGGCGGTCGCCCGCGTCAACTTCAACGACGCGCTGGTGCAACAGTTCAATTTCTTGTACGGCACACGCACCGACCTGGCTGCTTGGCAGAACCTGTGTGCTGCGATCGATATTTTTCCTATTCCTGACACAATCAAGAAATGTCGGAAGGTGAGTGGATATCAACGTCTGATTTCGTGTCAGACTGACGTTCCATACGTTCCATCTATCGGAACAGCTCGTGTGGGATGCCCACGTCAACATCGTCGATCTCTTGGAGTGTGCCCGCACCGGTCAGCGCGTGCGCAAGTTCAAGACGCTCGATGAACTCCGGCAGTACACGAAGCAACCGGGCAAGACATTCCCAAAGGAGGATGCGTATGCAGGCGGACTACTGAAGGAGCTCTTGCGTGAGATCATTAATCCATACTTTGGGAAACGGCAGAACGGGAGCGGCAAAAGGAAGGCAAGGAAGGAGAAGTCGCGTCGCAAGAAGCAGCAACAAGGGCAGGGGGCGGCGGCTAGCGTGTCACAGCCTGAGCAATCGTGGGATTAACCCTTGCTAACGATTTCCCAGTACAGAGTCACCGCGTATGTACTATCGGTACTACTTACATTTTGGTCCTTGCAGAGCTTTCCAGTAGTAATAGCCTAGTCTCTCGTCTACCAGAGTACAATACATCGTAGTATGTTGAACGTACTGCTCTACTTCCCGCCCTGCCTGCGCAAACGTCGATCTGTTCTTACGCGGGAAGACGCATGGTATTATCTGTATTCAGTGAATGACGATCACGGACACACCGATCATACGTATATTGTTCGATCGCTGCTCTCCACAGTGATACTACCCAATGATAGGATAAGATAACAAGGTTGCCATAAGAGCCCGCTTAGCTCAGTGGTAGAGCGCGTCACTCGTAATGATGAGGTCGGTTGTTCAATCCAGCCAGCGGGCATAAGTTGCTTTTTCTTTGCTCTCGACTCACGCTGTTATTTATGTAACCGGTTCTAGCATTTCGAGATCGGATCGAAACATGTGTGCTTACAGACACGAGGATACACAATTATAGAGAATATCGGAGAGGAAAACAGTGTTATTGGTATACTCATACAAACTTTTTCGGATGGCAGGACTTGATGTCGACTTATACGAACTTGGAATGAAACGAAAAGAAACCGAACGAAGTCAGGGAAACAGAGGGTTAAAGTAAATGAAAACGAATCAACACGTAAGATACACGAGGGGACACCATTCCGAATCAAGAACGAAAACAAAACACGGTACAAGGGTGCGGGCGAATGTCAGACGAACACGAACAGACACAAACATACGAGAAGCGAGGCGTTCGAAGGCGTTCCGCTGCTAGATGGGGTCGTTGAACCACCCACCTGCTTTACCTCTCCTTTCCATCATTCACCCTCTGCCCTGTGAGCAATATAATGGAATGGAGAATGGGGTGGAGGGCGTCATGCCTGTGAACGGCAGAAGTGATGAGTGCGGTCCAATCTTGGCCCAGACCATCATCGCAAACCCAAACCCGTTCCCCTCCTTAACCTAGGTCTCCTCGAACACATACAACCCATCCAACTCGCCCCCGTTCACCAACCCCGCCTTGAGCGATCCGATACCCCCGTCCCCGTCCTCGTTATCCACGTCCACACTTTTCACCCTCAATGATGCCGACGCCGACGACGGTGGAGATGCTCCAAGACCAGGACCGGGCGTCGAAATACAAGTAGAGGTCGAGGTCGACCGCGGAGACGATCTTGAAGAACGCATCAACGTCCTTGTTGCACTCGCGTGTGAGCGATGAATGGTATTCCGCTCTTTGACCTTGACCGACGCCGATCCATCCACACGTAACCGCTTCTGTTGCTTATCCTCGCTTCCCTCTGTAGCACCTGATCTAGGTCCTGATCGCGGATTTGCACCACCCCCGCTGAGCTCGAGCTCTTCCGATGATCGTTTCCTCTGGCGCGAACCAGACGTCGCAGGCGCCGTCGCGTCGATGTCCTTTCCCAACCGCGTCACGGGCGGTGAGATAGCTACTGATCCCTTGACCTCACGTTCCTCGGGCCCCACAGAATCGTGCACCCCAACCTTGACCCTCTTTGGTGGAGTCCCCACGCGCACCCCTCCTGCGGCGCCGGCGTCTACAGAGACATCAACACAACTGCCCGGGATCACATCCAAATCATCTGACGACCGTTTCCGCGGATTTATCCTCGGCGGTCCAATCTTCCCCGTTTGTGCATCTGTATCTGCGTCCGTGTGAAGTTGCGTTATAGAGGTACGACACCGTGGAGGCCCACACTCGCTCGTGTGTGCGTGTGCGTGTACATCGATCGACGAGTCTTCACTTTCTTCTTCCTCTTCTTCCGGCTCCAGTCCCTCTTCCTCTTCCTCATCAACCTCCTCACTTTCCTCCTCCTCCTCCTCT
>JBBPMT010000149.1:0-26015 GCA_038090455.1 Garcileccinum viscosum
GAAATGGGTGTATCTTGACAGTGTGTGAACATAATCACATGACCCAGGAGGCAATGTTGTAGCCAAGGGTTTGCTCTTTATTTGTTCTCACCAAAGCGAAGTGAAATTCCCACAGGTGATTGCGGGGTGCTTCACGCCCCGGTTTGTGGTTAGGCATTGCAACAGTTTTGCACCTCACTGTATTTGTAACAATCAATATAATTACAAAAACTACAAAAACAGAATGTCAAGCCCTGCTAGACAGTGGCACCACCAGCATATTTATAGATCAAAAATGGGCAAAGGAAAATAGAATTCCAATGCAACCCCTTAACTTAGTAATACCAGTTTACAATGTCGATGGAACCATAAACTCAGCAGGAGGCATCACCTATACCACCTCCTTAATCATAGATTACCAAAGACACCATGAAAGAGTCAACGCAGACATCACTAACCTGGGAAAGAACCAGTTAATTCTAGGATATATGTGGCTGCGAAACCACAACCCTACCATAGATTGGATTGCAGGAATGGTCACCATGGACAAGTGCCCACCGAGTTGTGCAGCACTCAAACATCTGGCAAGGTCAAAAACAGAACTACATGAAATCGACTATGCCTACCATAGCCACAAAATAGAAGCAATAGATGTACCAGATGCATTAGAAGCCGCTAAACTCATACCTGCGGAGTACCATGACTACCTAGATGTGTTCTCCAAAAAGGCAAGCGAGTGAATGCCTGAACGAAAACCATGGGATCACGCTGTAGATCTGAAACCTGATTTCGCACCAAAAAAGGGTCGTCTCATCAAACTAAGTCCCCAAGAACAAGATGAGGTTAAAGCCTTCGTCAAAGACCAGCTCGGCAAAGGATACATCCGACCCTCAAAATCACCGCAAATGTCCCCTGTATTCTTTATCCCTAAAAAGAACAGTAAAAAGCATATGGTCATGGACTACAGATACTTCAATAAAGGAACGGTGAAAAACAATTACCTATTGCCTTTAATCTCCCAAATCATAGATAAACTGAAAGGAGCAAAGCTCTTTATGAAAATGGATCTCCGATGGGGATACAATAACGTCCGTATCAAAAAAGGTGACGAATGGAAGGGAGCTTTCATTTGTCATTTAGGATCCTTCGAACCTCTTGTCATGTACTTCGGAATGTGTAATAGTCCCACTACATTCCAACAAATGATGAATGAAATATTCTTGGATATGGACAACGTTATTATTATCTATCTCGATGACCTCTTAATCTTCTCGAAAGACAACGATAGAAAGAAACATATTGAATTAGTATGTAGAGTTTTGGAAAAACTCCAGAACAACAATTTGTTCGTTAAACCCAAGAAGTGTTTCCTCGGAGTAACAAAAGTGGACATGCTGGGCATGGATGTCTCTGAACATGGCGTATCAATGAATCATGAGAAAGTAAAAGGAGTGCAAGATTGGCCTGTTCCCACCACCTTGAAAGGCATGCGAAGCTTCTTAGGCTTAGCCAGCTTCTATTGCCGATTCATAGCCAATTATAGTCTTATTGCACGACCTCTACATGATTTAACAAAGAAAGACCAACCTTGGATCTGGGGTAAAGAGCAACAAACAGCGTTTGAGATGCTTAAGAATGCCTTCATCTCGGTTCTGGTACTAGCATACCCGGACGATACAACACCATATAGGGTCGAATGCGATGCTTCAGACTTTGCCATAGGCACCATACTCTCGACAAAAATAGATGACAAATGGCACCCCGTATCATACATGTCCTATACCATGACCCCCGAGCAGTGTAACTACACTATAGCCAATAAAGAGATGCTCGCTATTATACTCGCACTCGAACAATGGAGACACCACCTAGAATGTATGCAACACCAGTTCAAAATATGGACCGACCACAAGAATCTCCAGTGGTTCATGAAGGTGCAAGATCTAAATAGATGCCAAGCTCGATGGGCCATGTACCTCTCTCAATTTGATTATATACTGGTGAACAAACCCGGTACTTCAATGGGAAAAGCGGATGCACTCTCTAGAAGAGAGGATCACATGATCGGAATAGAAAACGACAACAAGAACCAAATCGTTATCCCCGATCATCATGTGCAGGTGATGCTTGATATAGCCCTCTTCGATCGAATCAAAGAGGAACAACCTAAATATAGCCAACCAGATGGATCCATAGACCAAAACGGAATATGGTACTACAACAATAAGATATGGGTTCCCACCAAACTACGACAAGGGGTGATTACCTCATTCCATGATCACCCTCTATTTGGCCACAAAAGTGCCGAAAAGATGTCAGAATTCATATCCTGTTACTATAGTTGGCCTGGAGCCAAGAATAACATAACCACATATTGCAAATCTTGCAATAGATGCGCATGCATAAAATCCATCAACAAAATGCCTGCAGGAAAACTCCAACGGTTAGAAATAGCGAAGGGACCATGGAAATCCATATCTGCCGATTTCATAACTGGATTACCCGAAAGCCATGGATTCGATAGTATCCTAGTAGTAGTGGATCGATTCTCAAAAGAAGTTGTATTCATTCCTACAAAGAAAACCATGATGGCAAAAGAAACCACCGAACTCTATAGAGATTACATATGGTGCCACCACGGCCTTCCTGATAGCTTGGTCAGCGACCGAGGCCCCCAATTCACATCCTAGATGATGATGGATTTATTGAAACTCCTATCTATTGAAAAGAAGATGTCAACAGCATATCACCCACAAACGGATGGACAAACTGAGTGTGTGAACCGAGAACTCAATCAATACCTCTACTTATACATCGCAAAAAAACAAGATAAATGGGCTGAATGGCTAGCCTTCACCCAGTTTAATATAAACAATACCAAATTCTCAGCAACCGGCTTTGCACTCTTCCAGCTCACTAAGAGCTTTATGCCTCGTATCGGCTTCGAAGCCGCCATAGTCAAAGCGCCAGCCGCTAAAGAATTTGCCGACCAGATGAAGACCAACCTGCAATTAGCAAAAGAAAATCTGGAACGTACACGCCATAGGATGAGTCAGCAGGCTGACAAGTATCATTCCCACACACCGGACTACAAACCAGGCGACCTTGTATTACTGTCAATGGAACATCTAGAACTCGCAGGACGACCATCTAGAAAGTTAACCGAATGATGGATAGGACCCTATCAGGTCATCGACGTGTACAACAATGCCATCAAACTCTTATTTCCAAAATCAAACCGTGCCCACGATATAGTCAACGTGTCACACATTAAACCATATATAGAACCATCAGAAGGACAACCTATTCAACGTCCTGGACCAGTATCCATAGATGACGAAGGAAATGAAGAATTCAAAGTGGATTACATAGTTAATTCTCGCCCTATAGGTCGTGGATTCCAATACCTGGTGCATTGGAAAGGATATGACAAATCCAATCGTACTTGGGAATCAGCGAGCAACCTTAAAAGGTCGGCTAGCAAAGCAATCGCAGACTTCCATAGTTTAAAACCCACAGTGCCGCGCAAGTTGAAAATGGCCCATGAGCTATTTGACTCGCTCTTCACCATTAAAATAGAAAACTTCACTTCCAGTTCCACTACTGAAGCATAGGCGATCTGGAATCTCGCTCATAGAAGGGGGGTAATATTATGACTCTCCTACAAAACCTAACTTTTTCTATTTATTCTCTCCTTTTCATGATCATGTGACTTGATATTTGTCACATGATCAGTCATGTGACCTCACGTGACCTTATCACTTATCTATGACATTATAGCATAGCCTCACATGTGTAAGCCTCGTTCATGGAAATACTCCCACACTTGTGAGAACCATATAGCCATATATAGTATACATTAGTAAGTCTTATCATAGTAATACCGGCCCTCATGTAGTCCATGCACACTCACCTGTAGTATATAATCTGAATGCAAACGACCAGCAGATCTCAGTCTGTTCTGGTTAGATTCCCCTAGCCTTTCCATGCTCCCCCTATAGTTTGTGATTATCGAGGTGACCTAGTTGTATAGGCTAAGGTTGCTTTCAGTAATGTTACAAACCTCCTCTGTAATCTAACTTTTTCTATTTTATTCCCTTCATTTTCTCGATCACGTGACTTGATATTCGTCACATGATCAGTCATGTGACATTATGTGACCTTATCTCTTATCAATGACATCATAGCTCTAGAACAACACATGGTAATCTCATTCATGGGAATACTTCCATACTCGTGAGAATACTATAGCCATATATAGTATACATTAGTAAGTACCATCATAATAGTACTGGCCCTACAGTGGTCCATGCATATCATATAACAGTATATATACTTGCAATAAACGACCAGCAGACCTTAGTCTGTTCTGGTTAGGTTCCCACTAGCCTATACAGTTTTCCTTCTCATAGTTTGTGATTATCAAGGTGACCTAGTCATCAGGCTATTGATCACTTTCAGCAGCAAAGTGTGTTCTATGGTAGAGGAAGTATTCTCTAGTAGAAAACTTACTAGGGATTTAGAGTGGTGATATGGATAACTTGGTTAGAAATTGATCTTGTAGATCTGACTAGTTTCTGATAGAAAAGTTGTTATCATTCAGGGTCTAATGTGGACCCTATTTATGTATACTACTTTGTACATGATTAAGTAATATGAATCAGATAAGGAAGAGCCAATAGCAATAGTAACTCTTATCTATTACATATGACTCATAATGAGTCATATTACTAATCCTATTTGTTATCTACCAATAAGATAAATAGCTCTTATTTATGAGTCATATGGAATCATAGTGAGTCATAAGGGAAAATGTAAAGATAGATTGTTCTAGAATATTAGATAGGAATAGATCCATCTAGAACTGATATAGAGAATAGCTAAGTATATCTAAATAATTAGATTCTCAACAAAAGCATGGAAGTTCTTTTGCCCAAAATGAAAAAGAACTTGCATATCATCAACCACCACTTTTGATGAAGGAATATTTCCTCATTGTTTGAAACAACTTGATTCAAATGACAAACTTTCCTCTATTCCAATAGAAAATCAAGAAATCCATTGACCTTCAACACCTGAACACACTAACAATCATGATCATGTCTACATCCATGTACAGATCAATATCCTCAAATCAATCTTCCATCAAATCCTCCTACTCCTCAACCATCTATATCAAGGACACCATTAGAATTATGGGATTTTGATCATCTTTGAGACATTGAGGAAGATGTACTCAATAATAATTGAAGATTATCACCAGATCTAAGTCCCTTAAGTCCACCATAGAAATGTCTATTTTCACAGACTCATTTCCACTCTTCTCCCAAAAGAAGACATCAACATAAACAATGCAGATATGAAGAAGAAGAAGTTTCAAATACACAATGTCCATGGTTAGCTCCAAGAAGAGCACCTGATCAAACTTTGCCAGAATTCTGTGTACAACCACATCAATATAGACAAAATTAGACTTTTCTAGAAGAACCATCTACACATCTGCAAACTTCTGCTTGGGTACCAAAACCTTGTATCCTACCAGAAAATACCTATGGAGATAAAACTCCATTAGAGATAGAAAGATCACTTCTTTCTAATAGAAGTCATCAACCTATGGAAACAATTCAGGAGGAGTCTTTTCATGAAGAACCTACCTTTGAACAAGATGTTCAGATGAGATCAAATGAAAAAGACATCAATGACATATATGAAAAACCACTGACATAACCTTTCTCACATACCTAGATAAGATATTATATGTCATATGCTGCCATTGCTGTTGGCATAACATTGGTTCATTACCAAGATATTAAAAAGTTCTTACAGGAAGAACAAAAAGAATGGCAAGATGCCATGAAGGAAGAAATGAAATCGCTCTATGACTAAAGAGTATGGAAATTAGTTGATCTCCTGAAAGGTTGAAAATCCATAGCAGGACGATGGGTATATGCAACAAAAAGTGACAGTTGCAAGAAAGCTTGCTTTGAGGATTCACACAAATTTATGGAATAGATTTCAAAGAAACCTTTTCTCTTGTTGCATACTTTGAAATAGTCAGATTACTCTTTATTGAGAATCTAATTATTCAAATATACTTAGCTATATCCATACTTAGATTTTAGTCTAGATTGTTCTATTCTTATTAAGCATTCTAGAATAATCTATCTTTACATTTCTCTTATGACTCATCTATGACATCATAGATAGGAGTTATTTATCCTATTGGATATTGGTCATATTATTCATCCACAGTAGATAGCTGACTGATACTGATAAGAGATAATAATGCTATTGGTTATTCCTTATCAGTTCTTACTTACATAATCCCATGTAAAATAGTATAAAAAGGGTCTGATCAGACCCTGAATGATAATGATCTTTCTATCTAATCACTGCTCATAAGAAGTATTTCACATACTCTTTCTATTACTATCAAGTTATCTTTTAGCTGCTTTACATCCCTAGTAAGTTCTCTACTAGAGATTACTTCCTGAAAGCAACCAATAGCCATAGACGACTAGGTCACCTCAATAATCACAAACTATGGAGGAGGAACTGTATAGGCTAGTGGGAATCTAACCAGAACAGACTGAGGTCTGCTGGTCATTGTATTCAAGTATATATACTACTACAGGATGTGCATGGACCACCTGAGGGCCAGTATTATTATGATAAGTATTGGTAATGTAAACTATATATGATTAGAGTGTTCTCACGAGTGTGGAAGTACTCCCATGAATGAGGTTACCATATGTAATGCTATGTTATGATGTCATCAATGAGAGATAAGGTCATGTGCTGTCACATGACTGATCATGTAATAAATATCAAGTCACATGATCAAGAAAATGAAGGAAATAAAATAGAAAAGTTAGGTTATGGAGGAGAGTCATAATATTACCCCCCTTCTATGAGTGAGATTCCAGATCACCTATGCTTCAGTTGTAGAACCCAATGTATAGTGAGTCGAATAGCTCATGGGCCATTTTCAACTTGCGTGGCGCTGTGGAGTTTAACTTGTGGAAGTCCACGATGGCTTTGCTAGCCAACCTTTTAAGGTTGCTTGCTGGTTCCCAAGTATGATCGGATTCATTGTATCCCTTCCAATGCACTAGGTATTGGAATCCATGACCAATGGGGTGGGAATCCACTATTTTCTCCACTTCAAATTCTTCGTTTCCTTCATCATCTATGGATACCGGTCCGGGACATTGAATGGATTGTCCTTCGAGTGGTTCTATATATGGTTTAACGTGTGACACGTTGACTGTATCGTGGGCATGGTTTGATTTGGGGAACAAGAGTTTGACGGCATTGTTGAATATGTCTATGACCTGATAGGGTTCTATCCATTTTTCAGTTAACTTCTTGGAAGGTTGCTCTACAAGATCCAGGTGTTCTGTTGATAACATTACGAGATCACCTGGTTTGTAGTCCAGTGTGTGGAATCGATGTTTGTCAGCTTGCTGACTCATCCTATGATGTGTGCATTCCAGATTCTCTTTAGTGAGTTGCAGGTTGGTTTTCATCTAGTTGGCAAATTCTTTAGCAGCTGGTGCTTTGACTATTGCGGCTTCAAAGCCGATATGAGGTGTGAAGCTCTTGGTGAGCTGAAAAGGTGCAAAGCCAGTTGCCGACGATTTGGTGTTATTTATATTAAACTGGGCGAGGGCTAGCCATTCAGCCCATTTATCTTGCTTTTCTGTGATGTATAGGCAGAGATATTGGTTAAGTTTTCTATTCACCCATTTGGTTTGTCCGTCCATTTGCGGGTGGTATGCTGTTGATATTTTCTTTTCAATAGATAGGAGTTTCAATAGGTCCTTCATCATCTGGGGTATGAACTGGGGTCCTCGGTCGCTGACCAAGCTATTGGGTAAGCCATGATGGCACCATATATAGTCTCTATACAGTTTGGCTGTTTTTTTTGCCATAGCTGTTTTCTTCATAGGTATAAAGATGACTTCTTTTGAGAATCTGTCTACTACCATGAGGATACTATCAAATCCATGACTTTTGAGTAGTCTTGTGATGAAATCGGCAGATACCGACTTCCAAGGTCCTTCTGCGACTTCTAGCAGTTGGAGCTTGCTGGCAGGTGCTTTATTTGTTGGCTTCATGCATGCACACCAGTCACAAGACTTGCAATAGGTTTCTATGTTGTTTTTAGCTCCAAGCCAGCTATAGTAATGTGATATGAATTCCGATGTCTTTTCAGCACCTTTATGTCCGAAGAAGAGATGGTCATGAAACATTATAATCATGGTTTTTCGAAGGTTGGTGGGAACCCATATCTTGTGATTGTAGTACCATATTCCGTCGTGATCTATAGATCCGTCGGGGTTGCTATATTTGGTCTGTTCCTCTTTTATCTTATTGAAGAGGGCTATGTCAAGCATCACCTGCACATGATGATCGGGGATTATGACCTGGTTTTTATTGTCGTTTTCTATTCTGATCATGTGATCCTCTCTCCTGGAGAGTGCATCTGCTTCTCCCATGGAAGTACTGGGTTTATTTACCAGTACATAGTCGAAGCAAGATAAATACATTGCCCATCAAGCTTGACATCTATTAAGGTCTTGTGCTTTCATGAACCATTGTAGGTTTTTATGGTCAGTCCATATCTCGAACTGGTGATGTGCACCTTCAAGGTGATGTCTCCATTGTTCCAGTGTGAGAATGATAGCTAACATTTCCTTATCTGCTATGGTGTAGTTACGTTGCTCAGGGGTCATGCTATGTGACATATATCACACCAGGTGCCATTTGTCGTCTATTTTAGCTGAAAATATGGCACCAATGGCAAAGTCTGAAGCATCGCACTCGACTCTATATGGGGTTGTGTTATCCGGGTATGCGAGTACTGGGGCTGAGATGAAAGCTTTCTTAAGCATCTCAAATGCTGTTTGTTGGTCTTTTCCCCAGATCCAGGGTTGATCTTTCTTTGTGAGGTTGTGTAGGAGTCATGCAATAAGACTATAATTGGTGATGAAGTGGCAATAGAAGTTGGCTAAGCCAAAGAAGCTTCTTACACCTTTCAGAGTGGTTGGGACTGGCCAATCTTGCACTCCTTTCACCTTTTCATGGTTCATAGATACACCATGTTCAGAGACATCCATGCCCAGCATGTTGACTTTGGTTACTCCAAAGAAACACTTCTTGGGTTTAACGAACAGATCATTGTTCCGGAGTTTTTCTAAAACTCTACGTACTAATTCAATATGTTTCTTTCTATCATTATCCTTCGAGAAGATCAGGAGGTCATCTAGATAGATAATAATAACATTGTCCATGTCTGCAAAAATCTCATTCATCATTTGTTGGAATGTGGCCGGGCTATTGCACATTCCGAAATACATGATGAGAGGTTCGAAGGATCTGAGGTGGCATACAAAGGCACCTTTCCATTTATCTCCTTCTTTGATATGGATGTTATTATATCCCCATTGGAGATCCATTTTGATAAAGAGCTTAGCTCCTTTCAATTTGTCTATGATTTGTGAGATTAGAGGTAGTGGGTAGTTGTTTTTCACTGTTCCTTCATTAAGGTACCTATAATCCATGACCATATGTTTCTTTCCATCTTTCTTGGGGATGAAGAAGACCGGTGATGTTTGTGGCGATTTTGAGAGGCAAATATAGCCTTTGCTGAGCTGATCTTCAATGAAAGCTTTAACTTCGTCTTGCTCTTGTGGGCTGAGTTTGATTAGACACCCCTTCTTGGGTATGAAGTCAGCCTTGAGGTCTACTGCATGATCCCATGGTTTTTGTTCAGGCATTCTCTCACTTGCCTTTTTGGAAAATACGTCTAGGTAGTCATGATACTCTTTTGGTATGAGTTTTGCTGCTTCTGCTGCATCCAGTATGTCTATCTGGTCTATTTTATGGCTATGGTATGCATAAGTGACTTCATGTGCTTCTGCTTGGATTCTAGCTAGTTGTTTTAATGCTGTGCAGCTAGATGGGCATTTATCCATGGTGACCATTCTGGCAATCCAATCTATCGTAGGATTGTGATTTCTTAGCCACGTGTACCTGAGAATTAGTTGATTCTTTCCCAGGTTAGTGACGTCTGCTGTGACTTTCTCACAATGTCCTTGATAGTCTATAATAAGCAAGACGGTATATGTGATTCCTCCTGCTGAGTTGATTGTCCCATCCATATTGTAGACAGATATCACTACATATATCGAGTGGTTGCATCAGAATTTGATTTTCCTTTGCCCATGTTTGGTCGATAAATATTGCACCACTGTCTAGCAGGGCTTGGCATTCTGTTTTTGTGGGTTTTGTTATTATGTTGATTTTTACAAATAGCTCATGGAGTGGTTTGAGAGTTTTCACATGTTTCTCAGTCAGGTTCGAAGACAAGCTATTTTTATTTTTTGTGTAAGCAGAATTAAGTGTTACTTCCTGGTGACCATGCTCCTTTTCAGAGATCGCTGCTTTGGTTGAGTCATCTGGTAGGCTACCATATTGAGACAACAGAGATGAAAAACTATCTAAGTTACAATCGGAATCAAGGTCAGAAAAGCTATTCGAAGTATGTAGGGTAAACGGGTGAGCACTATCTTGGCATTGCACCCTCGATCAATATGGAACTAAATTAAAAAAAGAGCTATGTGAAGAAAAAATGAAAATGGAGTCCATATTAGTTGTACTACTACCTGATATAGACAACTCTACTCTTTTCCCTGGTGTGCTTCTAAGTCCTTAAAGTATATGCGTGCGGTGTCAAAGTCCATGCCATGAATGGCTGCTTGCCAGTTAGGTTGTCCTGCTGGCCAGGGATTTGAAAGGTTTGCAAGCAGGATGGGGGTTGGTGCAGCATATTGGTTTGATGATGCAGTTCCTTCTGTGGCACACACTCTTTTCGACTTGAATTGGGAACATTCCTTTCGGTGTCCCCCACGACAGAAACTGCATTCATTGCAGGCCATGCTTTTGGCCTTGTAGTCTCTTGCCAGGTGGCCTTCTTTTCCGCAATTGTAGCAGCCTCAGGTTGATCAGCCTATATCTTCCCAACTGTCAGTGGTTGTGCAATCTATATCCATTGCATTGGGATCGCACCTTAATTGGTTAGCTTGGAACTCTGATTCAAAAGATTCAATTGCATTGGTGTATTTTTGTACCACGCCAATGAATGCATGGAGGCCAGCAGGCCTTTCTTGTTGCATAAACATGTGGCAGACTATGTCCTGCTATACGGATTGCTCTAGGAGCATTATGCCTGTTCCCTCTTCTACTTGCACTTGGTCATATAGCACTAGCCACTGTATAAGAAAGACTTGCATCTTTTCATTTCATCCTTGTTTCTGAGTGATTAGTTGTTGGGTGGCTATTTCCTTCTCATTTCCTATATGGAAGCGATCATTGAGAAGTTTTTCGATTTGGTTTAGTGACAACCAGAATACATTGTTGTTATGGCGTTTCTTGATCTCTGTATAGGCCCATGTGCCTGCATTGTTTTTGTCTTTTTCTCCGCTGTCAACACCTATCTGAGAGAAGATGGCAAGGTTCCAGTCCTTCTGCCCACCTATCCTTTGTTCTCCGAAGATGGATAGGTTGGTTTTGTGGAATACCAACATTTTTGTCCACCATTTGTCGAACTTATTATAGGATCCATCAAAGAGGCCGGGATTCTTGACAACTTCAGCCCTTTTTGACTTTGGTTCATCAAAACTATTTGCACCGGGGTGATCGTCTTCTCTCTCCTCGCACTCTTGGTCCAAGCAGGCTTCTAACTCACAGTTTCTTTGTTCGGCTGCTGTTAGCCGGTCCATTGTTTGCTATAGCAAGTTGATCTGTGAGTCGGTGCCCGCTGCTTGTTCCTGAGCTGAGGCAATGGTGGCTCATGGTGGGGGTTGTCATTTTGGAGTCGGATATCAGATCCGGAAGGTTGTATAGGTCCAACATTGTAATCAAATTCTATATGCAATTGGTAATGGTCGAGGGTGTTGTCGATTAAGACAGGGGCTTTATCAAGGCAGTGTTCCAGAAACTCATTCTGGAGCCAAAGGGGGAAGTCTGGTGCAAATTCGATGGTGTAGGGGGCATCCCTGACTATTGTATTGTTTGGATCAAAATCCTCGTCTATAGGGAGGCAATGGGAGATGTCAGATGAGATGGCAATGTAATTTTTGTTGTGAAGGGCATGCCAGTCATTGCTGTAAAGGTCGCTAAAGTCCATATACTAATCTGTTAAAGCAAAACTCTTGTCTGTCATGGTCAGACAATAACTCCGTGAGTGTCAGGTGCAAGGGGGGGAACCAGGTACTGCCTGGCTAGAGCTGATATTTTAGTATGCCAAGACTGTGAATCTTTAGCACATAGAAATTGCAATGCGTGATTTGCATGGTATGCTCCGCTGTGCTGACCCAATATGTGCTGCGGGATTGATCCTTATTTTTTGGCGGTCGGAAGAGTCCACTCAAATGTGGTCTACCCTGACAATGCGAACCAAAGTGACGCCGGACAAGCATATGTATGCAGTGGAGATGGTAGTTGCAGTCTACTAGTGGTCATGGTACAACCAGCTGACTATTACAGCAAGTGCCTTAACTCTGGCAATTGAGTGTAAATGATACGATCCCTTGATGCTGGGAGCTGTATATGACGAGGTAAGAGTAAAAGTGGGGGCACGTAACAGTGCCGGTGAGGTGAGGTAGTGGTAAGAGAGTCTGTTCTTATGAAAGCAACCAATAGCCGTAGATGACTAGGTCACCTTGATAATCGCAAATTATGGAGGAGGAACTGTATAGGCTAGTGGGAATCTAACCAGAACAGACTGAGGTTTGCTGGTTGTTGTATTCAAGTATATATACTACTACAGGATGCACATGGACCACCTGAGGGCCAGTATTATTATGATAAGTATTGGTAATATAAACTATGTATATATGGTTAGAGTGTTCTCATGAGTGTGGGAGTACTCCCATGAATGAGGTTACCATGTGTAATGCTATGTTATGATGTCATTGATAAGAGATAAGGTCACATGCTGTCACATGACTGATCATGTGACGAATATCAAGTCACGTGATTGAGAAAATAAAGGAAATAAAATAGAAAAAGTTAGGTTACAGAGGAGAGTCATAACACTTCCTCTACCATAGAACTTGCTGGTGCTGCTATACCATTGCATATTCCAAGTTCTATACTCTTAGCATTGGCTGCACTAGAAGACTGGGAAATACAAGCACTCGATGTCAAGATAGCATTCCTCTTTAGGGAACTTGACAGTAATAAAGAATTATACATGGTTCAACCAGAAGGTTTCATTGAAAAGGAAAAAGAGAACAAAGTTTGTCAACTATATAAAGCTATCTATGGTTTGAAACAAGCTGCTCTCAAATGGAATCAAGTTTTACACAAATCTCTCCTTGAAATGGGATTCACTAGAACTACTTCCGATACTAGTGTTTACATCAAATATATTAAAAAAAACAAAATAATCTTTGTGGTTTACATTGATGATGCTCTCTTTATGAGTAGTAACAAGAAACTACTCCTCAAATACATGAAAACTTTTATGGATACATGGGAATCCAGAGTACTTGGTAAAGCCAAAGAATACTTGGGAATGAAAATTACCAGAGATTATGCAAAAGAAACCCTGAGACTAGATCAAATTACCTATGCTGAGAAAGTAATCAAATGATTCTAGCTAGAGAATGCAAAATATGCTAGGACTCCACTTCCTTCTGGATATAACCCTTCCAAATTTGAAGGAGAAGAAGATGCTAAGCACAAACAACAGTACCAATCAGTTATCAGTTCACTCCTTTACATTATGCTAGGAACCAGACCAGATTTAGCATTTGCAGTGATAAAAATGTTACAATATTTTGCTAATCCATCAGAAGACTATCTAAATTGTGCATTATATATTGTGTGATATTTGGCTTACACCAAAGATGTGTCAATTCTTTACAATGGATTATCAAGACACTCAACAATATCTGTATATTGTGATACTGACTGGGCTGGAGATACAGAGACTAGATGATCAACTAATGGATATTCAATAGAACTTACAGACACAATCATCTCTTGGTCTAGTGAATGACAGAAAGTAATCACTATGTCATCAACAGAAGCAGAATATATGGCAGCATCTAGAACTGCTCAACAAATTGCCTGAATACAAAATCTTCTCTTTGAAATAGGAAATAAAGTCAAATATCTGATTCCCTTTAATTGTGATAATTGAGGAGCCATATTTTTAGCAGGCAATTCTGCACAAGAAGGAAAGTCCAAACATATCAGTATATGTTACTATTACATACAAGAGCAGTTCAAGAATTAAAAACCATCAAACTTTTCTATGTTCCCATACAAGATCAAAAAGCAGACATCTTACCAAAAACCTTCCTTTCCATAGTTTTCATAAAGGACATTTACAGCTTGGTCTATCTGGATATCCTTCATAATTTGCACAAGTATCAATGAGGAGGAGTGTTGAGAATCTAATTATTCAAATATACTTAGCTATATCCATACTTAGATTTGAGTCTAGACCATTCTATTCTTATTCATTATTCTAGAATGATCTATCATTACATTTCTCTTATGACTCATCTATAACATCATAGATAAGAGCTATTTATCCTATTGAATATTACTCATAGGATTACTCATCTGCAGTAGATAGCTGACTGATATTGATAAGAGAACTTCTTGCCATAGGCTATTCCTTATCAGTTGTACCTTACATAATCATATGTAAAGTAGTATAAATAGAGTCCAATCAGACCCTGAATGATAACAATCTTCCTATCTAATCACTGCTCATTAGAAGTATTTCCAATACTTTTTATCTCAACATTAAGTTATCTTTCAGCTGCTCTATTTACCTAGTAAGTTCTCTACTAGAGATTACTTCCTCTACCATAGAACTCACTGGTGCTGCTATTCCATTGCATATTCCAAGTTCTGTAGAAGGATACCTCATAAAAGGGCTTGTTGGATCTTCCTCATCAGTAAGCATTGCTAAAGAGAACATAAACTGCAAGAACTCAGTGGCACTATGTCTTGCTGTTGACAACATTGACATAGCCAAGCCTCAGGACTGTATTCTGTGCACTCTGTTCCTTGCTGCTGGCAATGCTCTTGAGTCTGAATTCAGAACTCTTACATTTGAGGAAATAAAACATTTATTTGGAGGATTTATTGAACCATAGTGGCAGATAGGCTATTAGACTTAATTAGCCTGGTGTTCCCAGGGTAGTATGACAACCTAATTAGCCACTGATTACATGTTGTTGAGGTGGAGCCACATAGACTGGTGACCAGTTTGTCCAAAAGAGGCAATGCTGAGGCAAAGCATGCTGTCAATAGATGGACTGGTAAAACTGGTTGTGGCACAAAGGAGTGGAGCAAGCTCCCATGACAATGTGACTTTTGTCCAATGAGAAAGCATACAATTTGTGTTTGAAACAAATAATTTGCTACTTTGAGCTGAGTTCTAACATTAAATAACTAATTGATCAGTTAATTGATTAAAGATAACATGAGCTGACTGGGAGTGCTTGAGCTGTATGGACTAGAAAGCCATCATTTCAGGCTTCATTGACAGAATCCAATGTGCCCCAGTAGACATACTAATATAATCTGCATTAACATTTTTGAAAGACTGCAGCATTGCTGAATACATAGAGAATCTAATTTTGATCAT
This sequence comes from Garcileccinum viscosum, assembly GCA_038090455.1. Classification (NCBI taxonomy): domain Eukaryota; kingdom Fungi; phylum Basidiomycota; class Agaricomycetes; order Boletales; family Boletaceae; genus Garcileccinum; species Garcileccinum viscosum. The sequence continues at coordinate 15,659 of JBBPMT010000149.1, forward strand.
GAGGACAAACTTGAAGCTCTCTAAGCCTGTGGGATTGTATGGGTAGTAACTGAGGGCCATCTTATTCCACACATATTCCAGCTTAAGGTGTCTCTGGTAATGCTACATCAATGGAATTCCATCATTACTGCCAGTACTGGTAGTGGAAAAACACTCTGCTTGTTCATACCCTTGCTTCTCCACCTGAACTTGATAACTATAACAGTTTCGCCCCTAAAGCACCTCTAATTGACACAGGTGAGATAATATAACAGTATACAGTATTGACAACATAATAGACAGCTACATGTTATTTATAGGTACTCAAATCTAAGCAGTATGGGATCAAGATGATTGCAATCAATGAGAATACCCCTAATAATGAAACTCTCTGGCTGGTAAGTGATTTGGTCTTATATTTTACAGTATTGACAGGCTCAAAAAAATGTTCAAGATAGTCATTTTCAGCACCTAATAGTATTCCTTGAGCAACTTGGGCTATACAATGGCCATTTTCCTCATCTTGCTAGACTCATTCATGAAAATCAGACATTTGTTAACAAGATCACACACATTCATGTTGATAAAGCACACAACATCCATATGGTGGATTTACCACACTATGGAGAAGATGCTTTTCACCTGGCATATGGCAAAATTGGTTTACTCTGTCCTCTCCTCTCAAAAGACATATCTATTCAAGTACTATTTGCCACATTACTGGACCATATTCTGGCATCAGTCAAGATCCACCTTTCTCTTTCCACCAATCTCTTGGAGATCCAAATCACCACCAATCACCTGAATATAATATTTGCAACTCTTCTGCTAATAGGAATGCTCCACAACTTCAAAAACCTCTCTGTTTTTACTATCTATTTCAGGCAACTTGGCTGCATGGGAAATTTATGTAAAAAACAACCCTTATCTTTGGTCATCTTTTTGCACCTCAATGCCCACTTGGAGTTCAACAGAAATGATACCATTTGACTCAGAATAGCCCAGTGATCAGTTTCTGAACAGATCAATACAGAAAAAATAACTTTTTAGAATTTCGATTTTTAGCATTTTGATAGAGATGGCCCAGATCCAGAAACTCATGCTGGAGATATAGCATGCTCTCTGAGATGTTGAACCATGATTGAATCACCATTGCTCTTGATCTCTTGTCTCATTCATGCAATATATTGCTCAAAACAGAGATTTGAATGTACATAAAAGCTACTTGGGAAATACTAACTTTCTAGATCTAATATTATTTAGATCACTTTGTACCCACTCAAGAATTGATATCACTCTGCATAACTTGATGTTTAGCAGCTTTGCAAGGTTTTCTGGCAGAAAGAATTCCAAGATCAAATCCATGATGTGAAACAAATCTTCTTCTTCCAGTATGGGACCAAATGGTGCAAATGTGATCCCTCCTTTGTTACATGCCTCATGCTCATCAAGGTATAAAAACCACTTGGCAACTTCTGGAATGCCTGACTTGTTCAAGGGTAGTAGGAATAATGACTGTTGCCTGGAATTGGATGAACCCAATGAGAGATATGTATGTTGGGTTGAAGGATTGTGAGGTTGGTGGTGCATAGTTGAATGGGGAAGGGGTATAAGTATAGATGAGGACTGGGTAACTGTATTGCATCTCTGGCCCAGAAAATCAATATGGCAGCATAGAAGATACCATAGATGATGTTGTGATAGCAGAGGGGGTCACAGACATAAGTGGTATGTTTACACCAGTGGGGCAACTGCATGGTTGCACATCTTTCAATACTATTGCTGTTGGTATCTCATCAACAGTTGTCCCACCATTCATCTGAGGTTGATTTAGCATGTGTATAAATATAAAATAATGAAAGAAATACAATTTTAAATGCCCAAAGGCTAATATTAGCATATGTGAGTGCATAACAGACACTGCTACTGCCAGGATAGCAATAGACTAGAGTACTACTGGCCAACTTTGTATGAATCAAGCACTTCCATCATTCATGAAGCATTGTAACATATTTCTGGACATTTTTACTCTCCAATTGACCTCCTGACTATGCAGCAGTCTTGAGTTTGGCTTGTTTCCCCCTTCAAGTTGTGATATAGCATTCTACTCAATGATGTATGTCAGTTTCAAATATCAGCCTTTATTAGTCTATGCACCCCCTTATTATCATCTGCTTGTCCCTTAGTTCCTGCATCTTCAAAATAAACACTAACAGGCTTCAAGCAACAAGTTGATGTCTTGCCACTTGTGAGCTGTGGCAGAACAATCAAGGGGCATAAATGATCCACAAACATGGCCAGTTCTTCACTGTTCTGAATAGAGATCATGCCATCTTTTACTTTGTCACTGTCCATTCAGTACCATAGCTGGACCTGTGCTGGAAACCAACCTAGTTTCTTGCCAATGGTATAGTGCAGGTCATCGAGTGTGATCATTGATGATATTTGGAAGAGTGCATTTGATCCATCTGGATGACAGATTGTGCATTGAATGGAAAAGGCTATATGATATTTATTAGCAACAGACACATATCAAAAAAGTGAACTTACATGAATTACTTGCGCCTTCTGATATGTCAAACAATAAAACAGTCTTCTGTCTGATAGGCACCTGGGCTGGATGAGCAAGTGGCTTCATTTTCAATGGTGCCTTGTAACACTCACACAGGTGCTGTGCAAGAGTCTTCTCTAGTTTAGAGTTTGAATTGTCATCTATTTCAATTGAGCCATTGTCATTGTCATTGCTGGTGATATTCTTAAGCAACTTTGTGAAGTTTTCCATCATCTGATGACAATTAACTCCACTGTCCTCCTCTGCATAATTGGACATAGTTGTGGGTTCAATGACTTGAGGCCTAGATTTATAGTGCTGGGCTGGAGGGGCGTGCATATTGGCCACATGCTCTTGGGATGGTAACTTGTGTTGTTGATTGGTCTCATGACTACCAGACTGGGTGTCTTTGTGACAATGAGTCTATAAGACATCTTAGTATAAATTTACTTGAATAAATTAAATTGACTTGTCTGATCTTGCATAATTGTACAATCACTTGGAAGTGGGATACTCTTGCTGGCTTTTGAGTGAGTGCAGCTCTCTAGTACAATACACTCTTCAATAGTCCCCTATTCAGTACACTTTCAACATGCACTTGCTCTATCAAGGAATTCATAGTGCACTTTTACAGAGCAGCACTTGGAACATGCCCCAAGTTTTTGACCTGTAGTTACATTGTAAGAAAGTATATGGTAGATGGGCATGAAAATCAGACACACCTGTCTGATTGTTACTGCTGTTGGTTATGGCAACATTGGTAAAGGTGTTGTGCTTTCAGGAGGTTATGGGTGTAGTACAGGACAAGGATGCAGCCTCACATTGGTGCATTTTTATATCAATCTTAAAATCAACCACTAGCATGAGCTAGATCACTTCAACAAGACAAACACTTAGGGGGATCTGTATAGATTAGCAGGAAACTAACCAGAACAAACTAAGGTCTGCTGGTGCTGTATTCATACTATATATACTAGATGACAATATGCACAGACCACTTGAGGGCCAGTACTATTATGATAAGTATTGGTAATGTAAGCTATATATGGCTATAGTAATCTCACAAGTGTGAGAGAGTTCGCATACATGCATAAGGCATGTGCTATGATGTCATGGTCTAGACCTATGACATACCTATGAGTAAGCTATGGTTACATAATGTCACATGACTAATCATGTGACGAATATCAGGTCATGTGATCTCAAAAAATACTATTGATAAAGGAAAAAGTTAAGTTCCATATGAGGATCATAACATTACCCCCCTTCTATGAGTAAGATTCCAGATCACCTAAGGAACTTAACTTTCCATGGTAGAGCCTGAGGTAAAGTTCATGATCAGTACATTGAAAACTATGTCAAACAGTTTGTGAGTCATACACAATTTGTGTGGTGCTGAAGGGTTCTTCTGGTGGAAATCCATAATGGCTTCATTTGCTGACAATTTAAGGTTGCTCATGGATTCCCAGATATGATCGCTTTTGTTGTAACCTTTCCAGTGCATGAGGTATTGGAATCCTTGGCCTATGGATCTACTATCAATGATGTACTCCACTTCATACTTGTTGTTGCCTTTATTATTCATGGAAACTGGTCTGGGACAAACTATGAGTTGACCTTCCAGTGGTTCAGTGTATGGCTTAACTTGTGAGACATTCACAACATTATATGCTCTATTTGATTTAGAGAATAATAATTTGATGGCATTTGTGTATACATCAATGACCAGATAGGGTCCTATCCATTATTCTATAAGCTTTGTTGTGGATCAATCCAAAAGCATGAGATGTTTGGTCAAGAGAAGCACAAGGTCACTGATCTTGTAATCGGGGGCAGAACTTCTATGTCTTTCAGCTTGTTGACTCATTTGCTTCCATGCCTTTTCCAGGTTCAGGGTCACAGTTGTGTGAATCCTTTCTATCTTTTTGGCAAATTCTTTAGCTGCTGGTGCTTTGACTATAGTGGGTTCAACCCTGAGGCAAAGTGTATAAGTGCAGGTGACTTGAAATGGGCTAAAACCAGTAGCCAACAATTTTGTATTGTTAAAGTTAAACTGAGCAATGGCAAGCCAGTCAATCCATTGATCTTGTTTTTCTACTATATAGAGATGCAAATATTGATTCAACTCCTGGTTAACCCTTTCTGTCTGTCCATCTGTCTGAGGGTGATATGTGAATGATATTTTCTTTTTGATTTTTAATAAGTTAAGCAAGTCCATCATCATCTGAGATGTGAACTGGGGTCCTCAGTTGCTGACCAGGCTATCAGGTAAACCATGATTTTTCCACATGTGATCTCTATAAAGTTCAGCTGTTCCTTTTGCCATGATTGATTTGTTCATGGGAATTAGGATGACTTCTTTAGAGAAGCGGTCCACTATAACAAGGATGGCATCAAAGCCTTTGCTATCAGGAAGTCCTGTGATGAAGTCTGCAGAGATGGAACTCCAAGGTCACTTTGTGACAGAAAGAGATTGTGATAGGCTGGCTAGTAGCTAATTTGATGGTTTCATGCATGCACACCTGTCACACAACTTACAGTAATCTATCACATCTTGTTTGACTCTGGGCCAACTATAGTAGTAGCAGACAAAGTTGAGTGTCTTTTCAGCTCCTTTGTGCTCAAAGAAGAGGTGGTCATGGAATTGGGTGATTACCCCCCTTCTAAGGTCCACGGGCACCCAGATCTTATTTTGATAGTGTGATGCCAATCATGTGATCTCCTTGTCTAGAAAGGGCATCTGCTTTTCCCATGGAAGTGCCAGGTTTGTTAACCAACACATAATTGAAGCAAGATAAATATTGCATCCATTACGCTTGATACCTATTGAGGTCTTGCGACTTCATGAAATATTGCAAGTTCCTGTAGTCTGTCCATATTTCAAATTGGTATCTAGCACCTTCTAGATGATGTCTCCATTGTTCTAGTGTGAGGATAATGGCCAGCATTTCTTTATCAACTATGGTATAGTTGCACTGTTCTGGGGTCATGGAGTGGGACATGTATGACATGGAATGCCATTTGTCATCTATTTTAGTCAATAGGACTGCACCAACTGCAAAGTCTGAGGCATCACATTTAACTCTATATGGTATCATATCATCCAGGTATGCCAGTACTGGGGCTGATGTGAACTTTTGCTTAAGTGTATCAAATGCATTCTGTTGGGCTTCTCCCCAGATTCAGGGTTGATCCTTTTTGGTTAGATCATGGAGAGGTCGAGTGACAAGACTATAGTTATCTATGAATCGGCAGTAGAAGTTGGCAAGTTCTAGGAAGCTACAGACACTCTTGAGGGTTGTGGGAACTGGCCAATCTTGTATGCCTTCGAATTTCTCGTGGTTCATTAAAACATCATGTTCTGATATGTCCATGCCCAGCATGTCAACCTGTTTAACTCTGAAGAAGCTTTTTTCAAGTTTTACGAATAAATCATTGTCACACAGGTGCTTGAGGACCTTTTGGACTATCTCCTAATGTTTTGCCATGTCATTGTGCTTTGAGAAAATGAGCAGATCATTGAGGTAAATAATGATACAATCATCCATGTCAGCAAAGATTTCATTCATCATTTGCTGGAATGTGGCAGGACTATTGCACATTCTGAAGTACATAATGAGAGGTTTGTAAGCCCCAAGGTAACATATGAAAGTGCCTTTCCACTCGTCACCTTCCTTAATTCGCATGTTATTGTACCCCCATCGGAGGTCCATCTTGGTAAAGATCTTAGATTCTTTTAATTTATCTATGATTTGTGAAATTAAGGGCAACAGATAATTGTTTTCCATGGTGCCTTTGTTTAAATATCTATAGTCCATGACCATGCATTTCTTTCCATCCTTCTTTGGTATAAAGAAGACAGGTAATGTTTGTGATGATTTGAAGGGTCTAATATATCCTTTCAATAACTGGTCGTCCACAAAGGCTTTGACTTCGTCCTGTTCTCAGGGAGATAACTTGATCAATTGATCCTTTTTTGGTATAAAGTCTTCCTTCAGATCTACTGCATGGTCCTAGGGTTCTCACTCTGGCATTTGCTTGCTTGCCTTCTTCAAGAAGACATCTATGAACTCATGGTATGGTTCCAGGATGAGCTTCTTGGCTTCATCTGTATTAGATGGTACATATTTCCCATTATCTGTTTTTGCTATATGGTAACTATAGTTTATCTTGTGGGTTTCTATATGGTTTATGTAGCTATGTTGGAGAGCTGCACATGACCATGGGCAACAATTCATGACTACTATTCCTTGAATCCAATCAATGGAGGGGTTGTGATCTCGCAGCCATATATATCCAAGGATCATGTGGTTTTTTCTGAGGTTGGTAACATCTGCAGTTATTTTCTCATGATGTCCCTGGTAATCTATGACTATCTTAGTGGTGTATGCAATACCACCTGCTGAGTTTATGGTTCCATCGACATTATATACTAGTATAACATTATCTAGGGGTTGCAGGGGAATTCTTTTTGCTTTCTCCCATATACTATTGATAAAAATAGTGGTGGTGCTACTGTCTAGCAGTGCGTTGACTTCTGTTTTTTGAGTTTTTGTGATTATATCGATTTTTACAAATAGCTCTCTGAGTGGCTTTAGAGTGCACACTTGTTTATCTGTTGAGTTTGGAGGCAAGCTATTTTTATTTTCTTTGTACACAAAATTAAATGTCACTTCCTGGTGACCACACTCCTTTTTGGAGATCACTGTATCGGTTACAGTATCTGGTATGCTACCACATTGAGATACCAGAGATGAAATACAAGAAGAAATGGAATGGCTATTGAGATTTTCATTGCTATTGAGGTTAGAGAAACTATTTGAAACTAATAAAGAAAATGAGTGAGCACTATCTTGATATTGCACTTTTGATTGGAAAGGAACTAAGTGAAAAAAGGATGGGTCCAAACTATGTACATATCTAGAGTTCATATTGGTCAGCACACTACTTGACATGTCTGACCCTACTCTTTTCCCTAGGTGGACTTGAGGTCCCTAAAGTAAGCCCATGCAGCTTCAAGGATCATGCCTTGAACAGCTGCTTTCTAGTTTATCTGTCCTGCAGATCAAGAGAGGGTTGCAAGGGGGCAACCAAGGGGGGGTGCAGCATTTTGATTTGTTAATGCAGTTCCTTTTGTGGCACACACTTGCCTTGGTTTAAATTTGAAGCACTCTTTTCTATGCCCTCCTCTGTGGAACCCGCATTTTATACAGGCTGTGCTTTTGGTCTTGCAGTCCCTTGTGAGGTGTTCCTCTTTTCCACAGTTGTAGTAGCTCCAAGAGTTGTGGTTAATCTCTCGGTTGTCAGAATCAATAGTGTCAATGTCCATGGCATTTAGATCCTTGTTGGACCATTGGGAATCATTGAAACATGATTCAAATAACTCAAGTGCATTGGCATAATCTTGCACTTTTCATAAAAAGTCATGCAGGCGGTTAGGACATTCGCCCTGCATGTACATGTGCTTAATTATATCCTATTGAACTCCTTGTTCAAGCAAGACTATTCCCATCACTTTGTTGCACTCTGCTTGATTGTAGAGTGCTAGCCATTGAGTGAGATAGACCTATGTCCTCTTATTTCAATATTGTGTGTGAGCCATTAGTTTTTTGGTTGCAATTTCTTTTTCACTCCTGATTTGGAACCTGTTGGCAAGGAGTTTTTTGAGGTCCTGCCAATCCAGGCATAGTATGTCTCTATCTTGGTGCTTTTTAATTTCAGTTTGTACCCAGGCACCTGCTCCATTCTTATCTTTTTCTCCCTCAGTACCAATGCAGGAGAAGATGACAAGGTTCCAGTTTTTGCCACCATTTGGTTTGTGTTCCCTGAATATGTTCAGATTCATTTCTCTGAATACCAGCATCTTGGTCCACCATTTGTCGAACTTGTTGTATGATCCGTCATACATGCCAGGGTCTTTTATGTATCATGGTGATCTCTCCACTCCGACTGCCAAACTGATCAATATAGACATTAGGAGGAATGTCATCCTTGTCCACCATGTCTACCACCATTCCATTCAGTACATTGTTTGGTACATCATTCATGTTGTTATCTGGGTTGTTCCCATGGTCACTGTTGTCCAAGATGTCCCCTAGTCCATTTTCTGGGCCTAGGCCATTGTCCAAGTTGGCATCTGGCTCACCAGGTTCAAGCTCATTGTCTGCTTCATTGACTTGAGCATTGTGAGCTCCAGAAAGATTGATGAGGAGCTGACTATCATCTGATTTGTTGTCTGGGATATCTCCAGTGTCTTCAGAGTAAGTTGGTTTATTATCATTGTTATATTCAATTCTGAGGCCAATATCATATTGAGTAAATAGTTGAGATAGTAACCAACTTACTCAGATGAATCTGAACTTGAATCCAAGCCTCCCAGTGGTTGACTAGAACTGTTACAAAATGCTTGATGGACTGCAATGCAGCTGGGCCATTGTGTTTTGCAAAGGTGCTGTGTAAATCCCTTATGAGCAAAGTTTTGTTGACAACCACTACATATAGTGAGCTCAAAAACCCTTTCCATACTAACCCAGACGGCAGTGCATGAAACGCACTGCCAAACACCATAGGATTTTTGCTTAGCTTTGGTGGAGGTATAAATAGTACATACTCTCAGCTACATAATTGCTCCCTAGATCATGTGATTCGGTTCACAGGCTATGAAAATATAGTCAATTCAAAATGGTAATACCATGGAAAGGATTTTTGAGCTTTTAAACTGCTGAGTAGGATCTCAGTCATATTGTAGTATAATTGCCATTGTTTGTTAGTACAAACAAAGATATACATACAAACAATATGTCTGAGTTTGAAAAAGTTCCCACACTTCTTGATTCTCAACCAACATCATGGTCAGATCCCTTTCTCTTACTCAACAAAACACCATCCTCTCTTTGCTTGATTCTGGCCATTCTGGTGAAGCCATTGCCTAGCAAACTGGTGTTAGCCCTTCTACCATATCCAAACTTTATTCCAAAGAGTGTTCTGGCCTTCCCAAAGCTGTTGGAGGTTGTCCTTCCAAGCTTTCCCCTGCCAATATTTAATATGCTCAACATCTTATTACCTCTGGGAAAGCTGAAAATGCTGTCCAAGTGACCAGATCACTTACCAACATCATCAACCAACTCCTCTCTGCCAGTACTGTCCGCCTCCACTTGAAGAAAGCTGGTATGAAAGCTGTGGTCAAGTCCAAATGCCCTATTCTCTCTGCTAGGCATCGCAAAGCTTGTTTAGATTTTGCCTATGCTCATAAGGACTGGACTATGGAGGACTGGAAGAAGGTAGTATGGTCTGATGAGATTAAAATAAATCACCTAGGGTCAGATGGATGCAAATGGGCATGGAAAAGGGCAGGTGAGGGGCTTAATAATAGGCTAGTGCAGGGAACCCTCAAGTTTAGAGGAGGTTCTCTCATGATGTGGGGCTGTATGACTTGGAAGGGAGTTGAATTTGCTACCAAGATTGATGGTAGGATGGATGGGGACCTCTACCTTCAAATTTTGAAGGATGAGCTCCAGCAAACCCCGGAGTATTATGGTCTCGATCCTTCTAACATCATCTTTCAGCAGGACAATGACCCCAAGCATACTTGCAAGCTGGTCAAGAATTGGCTAGAGGAGCAAGAATTCAACACTATGGTGTGGCCTGCACAGTCTCTTGACCTTAACCCTATTGAACATCTCTGGGGTTGCTTTAAAAGAAGGCTTGCACAGCATGAAAGTCCTCCTAGTGGAATTCATGAATTGTGGGAAAGAGTTCAAGTGGAATGGGATAGGATACCAGTTGAGGAGTGTCAGAAGTTGATTGAAAGTATGCCTAGGAGGGTTC
>JBBPMT010000150.1:0-25811 GCA_038090455.1 Garcileccinum viscosum
TTTCGGCGTATGCCGGCGAGTGACCGACATCTGAGCAACTCAGCCGTCACCCCGTTTACCTCGACGACAAAGCCTCTGAGACGGCCGCTGCGAGTCTCTTTCGCTCGGAAAAAACATCAAAAATTCAGAGATTTGTGACCGAAACATCCCTAGCTGGAGCCACGCGGTTACGTTTCGTCTCTACCCGATTTGGCGTTCCTTTTCGGCCATTGGGGACGGTGGAAAGAGAACAATAGCGTTGCGCGTATATCTGCCTTTTCTCGCCCGCTCTTCGCATCATCCTTCATCTTCTATGCCTACATCGGAGGCCCATGGCCCCCTTGGCCTGCAGCTCAACATTCCGCTTCACATTCCTGAGACCCGTCCAGTGGCGTACGACGCCTCAGAAGACCAACTACTCATCCCCGGCCGGGCGCGCTCCCAGCCGATAGGAGAGTCCAGTCAAGGACCCTCGTACGGCCGGAGGTCCCAGAGCGAGGGCTCATTGAACGTTCCCCCCTCCTTGTCTTTGTCGGTGCCTCGATCAACCTCGGGGATGATTAATGTCGTAAGTTCCACTGTCGGTTCGTCCTGTCCAGCGCGCTGCTCACAAATCACACTCTTCGCAGACCTCAGAACAAGCCACTTCTGCACCCTCTCCCGTTCCGACAGAAATAATACCTCCGGACCTCACACAAGAGGAGATCGTCGTCGACATTCAGCGTTCTGGCATCCAGGTGCGCGATTTTGCGTACGAAAATTCCGTTCCCGTCGAACGGCGCGCGCCGGAGCTATTCGATCCCATTCTCGCTTGGCACGTTTACGAGTTAATGCTCGAAAATCCGAACCCACAGAGAAGTCCACTAAACGGAAGACACCTGCGTAGACTGCTTGATATTGGTTGGGTCGCTGAGGAAGCGGACGCACACCGGTGGCAGAGGAAAGACAGGGAGGCATTAGAAAAGTTTGATGGTCGTCCCCATTATCCATGGAAGTCTCTCAGCTTGACCAAGCCCAAGAAGGAAGAGTTGGTGGAGGTAGCCGCATCAAGGTTCCGATGGGTTAACGCCGAGCAGCTAGCACCCCAGTTCGTCAGCCGTGGCATGTCCCGCCTGGCTTCCGTCCTTCGTGGCACTCGTGCTGCCGCGTCACGCTACCATAAACGATTGCACGCCAACGATGCAACCACTCTTGAGACCGAAGAAGATCTACGAGTCTCGCCTCGGCTAAAGAAGAGACGGTTGTCGACTGGAGAAGAGGCGGCGGAAGCTTCAGCCAGTCGACCTGTTCCGGGTTCACCTACACAACGCCATCCTTTGGAGTTAATCAACAGCAAGCCACCACAACAGTTTCCGGCCGGACGTCCGGAAGACAGCCCGTCCCGCCCTACCCCATCCATTCCAACGCAAGGAGAGCTGACTCGCTCCTTGCAGCGCCATCTTTCCATGACATCTGTCTCCTCGCAGCCCACCGGTGTTGCCTGTTCTGACTCGCGAACGACGTCGCACGAGTAGTCTTTACAGCAGATATCTCTAACTTGTTTATTGTTGATGGAAGAATATGGGACGCAAGGTGTATGGATTATTTTTTATCAACAATACTTTTTTGTTTCCCATTTTGAGGAGCATGGAGGAGAGGAAAATGATAGGTAACATTGTATCTGTAATGTATCCAACTCGTTACCCTCTTGTAATACGCATATTTCTGCCGAGAGGTTCCTTTTTCGTGCGTGAGCGCTGCATTCCGAACTGTCGGGAGATTTGCCTCTTAATGGGCGTAGTGCTTACTGCACGTCGTCTTGGGAGTGACTCACAGTTATTATCTGTGATAGTGACTCAGGATGATTCGGGTGCTTTGTGCACACAACAAACCCTCTTCCCGTGCTTATCAAAGTGAATGGACGCAAAAATACCGAGTAATGCATAAGTCTCATTGGGTTATTGTCGAATGCAGACAAGTGATACATGATGTTCCTCTTCCAGCGCAACTTGATCCTTTCTACACATACTCCACTTTCGCTGTCTTGCTTCGTTACCAACGTGCACTTCCCAACGTTAAAGTAACCATGGGAGAGAGATGGCCGCACAAATTCCTTTATCCCGACAATCGCCTACGATGATCGACAACGATCTCGACCATCTCGTTAAGAGTCTTCGAGGATGCCGAAGGACTAGTGTAAAAGTTGGTAAATACGATTGGGTAGTTGTGATCACCGGGCACGATGAATCCCCCAAGATGTTTGAGTTTAATCTTTTGGGCAGCAGTGCACCCTTGCTCTATGCTGGGTGGCATTTTCATTAGTATACGTCTTTGCAGTGGATTGTGATCAGCAGTTCACCGTGCAAGTATATGGACATCCGTGATAGAGCGTATTATTTGCTTGAAATCGCCCATGCGCTTTGGTAGGTCCATGATGTGGTATTTGGATGAGGGGGTGAACCTCGTAGTAACAATTGCAAATCCCTTTGTCGTCGATCCATCTTTGAAATAGAAGTCGACACTCTCAAACCGATGTGCTGGAACAGGTAACTCCACCTGCGTGGCTCTCTTCCAGTGCTTCTCCAATCCCTTACGTCTGTCCGTTGACGGGAAGATCTTCCATTCCTCACCGTTTTCATACGTGTAATACCAGTACCTGCCTTCCTCCGAAGTCCTATAGTTTGGGGGACAATTCAGAGTTCGTGTCACCGGGGTGCGCTGGTAATAATATTGAAATGATAAAGGATTTGAGCGTGTCATTGTGTGGTTCTATGGGAAGGTGTCAGTAACTTGCAATCCGGAAGGTCATCCAAAGGTCTTCACCGAGACTTGGAGTCTACGCCGTTATAATGGTCGAGAGGAAGCAAATGCAGCGCGGTAAAATACAGCTTGCCACTGACATTCTCAAGCAATTTATATGTGGAAGAAAGGTGACCAGCCCCAGCGTCACATTGCTCAGAATAGTTTGCCCAAATTGGTGCGGTTCAGCGCTGAGAGCCACCCTGGATCTCACAACCCTTCTTTATAGGGATGGAAATTCTCAAAGCATCTGCGATCCCTTGGGGTCACTTTTCAAGAGATTCTCATGATCTTCTGGTACTATCATTGCACCAGAGTTGCAAAAGGATGGGTGTTGCAAAACCGTGTCTAGCTCGTGCAACACAGCACTCCTGACCCCAAGTCCCCTTGCTTGGCAACGTTTATACCGCACCGACGTTTACCAAATTAGGTTGCCTGCTGTGGCGAATCTGATCTTGAAATTTAAAATTTGGGGCACGAACGTCCGGCTTTCCGTATGACTGATCATTTACTTTATACTCCTGAAAATTAATTTTCAACGTATCACTGGGGGAGTCGGGGACTTGGCACAATCGCACCGCTACCGATTCGAATAACACAAAACAAGAAAAAGTAAATACTCGCACCGTACCAGATCACCACAACAGCCAAGCATACTCCGACTATCAATGTACCCGTAGTTCTCGTTCACCTAAAAACAAGGCTCACGCGCATCAGTCATCATCGATCATCACACCGCTCTCGACTTACCTCGCCCCACTCCCTCTCGGATCCACCGCACTCGCCATTCGGTACGCAAAATAAAGGTTGTTTCATCTCCACCACCACCCTTTTTGTATTCGCATTCATCCCCTACCACTTTGCCATATCATTGGCCGCGAACGAGGCAGAATTGCAGCGGCAATGAACTCAGACGCACAGCCTTCAAGTTGTGCACTCCCATGCAGGACCCTCCGCAGTCAGGAGGTGTCTTGGCTTCACCAGTCCCTATCTTGAAGGATCTCCCAAACATGTGGTGATGGCTGACCTACCAGGATTGATCCTGCTGGATTCTTGCTTGTTGCAACCTCCGCAGACATCGCAAATTTTGTTAGCCTCCAATCAGTTCACACTTACTGTTGGAATTAGACTGGTGACCAGTCTGTCCAAAAGAGGCAATGCTGAGGTGAAGCATGCTGTCAATAGACAGACTGGTAAAGCTGGTTGTGGTGCAAGGAGGTGGAGTGAGCTCCCACAACAACATGACTGTTTTGACCATTTCAAGACTGTTCCTGAACTGAGATCCTTTGGCATTGCATTGGCATGTAGTTAGATCTTAGATAACCAAATTAATCAACCTGGCTGCTTGGCTCACTGACACAAAATGTGCTGCCTGGCCTCATACATGATTGAAAACTTGTACTGTGCATGGAATCCAATGACAAATGTATACTTGGTTCACAATGTGGCCAAGACAATTGGAGGCACTTTAGGGGTGAAACTGTTATAGTTATTGAGTTCAGGTGGAGAAGCAAGGATATGAACAAGCAGAGTGTTCTCCCACTACCAGTACTGGCAATAATGATGGAATCCTGTTGATGTAGCATTGCCAAAGATGCCTTAAGCTGGAATACACACAGAATGACATGGCTCTTAGTTACTATCCATACAATTCCACAAGCTTGGAGAGCTTCAACTTTGTCTTCATGATTGAGATTCTCTATGTATTCGGCAACACTTCAGTCTTTCAAAAACATCAATGCAGATTGTATTAGTATGTCCACTGGGGCATGTCAGATTCTGTCAATGAGGCTTGCAATGATGGCTTCCTGGTCCATATGGCTCAGGCACTCCTAGTTGGCTTGTGTTGTCCTTGATCAATTACAGCTGTTTGCAAAAGTATATGGAAAATGGATTTTCAAAAGTCGCACCTCAGAGACAGCTGAGCAAGGACCCTGTGAGCAGCTAAGTAAGCAGTTGAGGTGATTTGCAGCTTCATTTTCTTGTGGCTGACTCAGACAGCTTTGTTTTCCCATGGCTAAGACATCCATGAGCACTCAACCTACAGAGAAGCACTACTACACCTTTGCTGTAGCCCTCACAGTCTACTCAAAGCTCAAACAGTCCTCTAAGGGCAAGTTTTCTACCAAGTGTGAAGAAAAAACTGTCAAAATGAAGGAATTACTCTTTGCACTTGATGAAAACAGCTACCTCAAATTCTTGGAAGGTGTTCTTGAGAAGCACGAGAAAAACCAGTACAAGGTAACTAGTAAGCAATGGTTTTCATTCAGATTCATTGCTCTGAAGGCAAAGAGGTACGGTAAAATTTTTTTCCACTTTCTGCTCTCACAAAGTTATATTTAGCCAACATGCCAGTGATGTGATGGATGTAGACAATGAATTGGACTACAAGAACATGGTACAGAAGATTTTTGACTCTGGCAACCCTTCTGATGTGACAAAGATTCTTGTTGACATAAAGGATGCTGAAAAACTGCCATCATATCAAGCAGGTAATGGGGACTCTGAGGATGAAGATTCAAATACATCAGACAATCACCAAGTTTTTTTTATCCTTTTTTTCTGGCTGGACAAGTTTCCAATGTGTTTGATAAGACTCGGACTCTGTCATCTAAAACAGCTTTGGACTTGGACATATATCTTGCTTGATGGCATCTGAAGCTTACCAGTGAAAGCAACCAGTAGTGCGAGCTATGGCACTTCAACAAGAGAGACTTATAAGGGAGTTCGTATAGGCTAGTGGGAATCTAACCAGAACAGACTGAGGTCTGCTGGTCATTCTATTGCAGTTTATATACTATGACAGGGAGTGCACGGACCACATGAGGGCCGGCACGTACTTACTAATCTATACTATCTATGGCTATAGTGTTCTCATGACTGTGGGATAGTTCCCATACATGCGTAAGCTTTGTGCTATGATGTCATGGTCCAGACCTATGACGTATGTATCTATGTAAGCTATGTCACGTGATGTCACGTGATGTGTCATGTGACGAATATCAAGTCACGTGACTGAGGAAATATCTATCGAAAGAGAAAAAGAAAGGGGTTCAACGAGGGTCGTAATATTACCCCCCTTCTAGAGCGGAGATTCCAGATCCGCAAAAGGCCGAGTCGGAGAAGAGGGCGGAGTACAACGTCCCGAGGTGAAGTTCTCAAGGGGAGTACTGAAGACTGTGTCAAACAGTTCATGCGTCATTTTTAATTTCCGAGGTGCCGCTGGTTTCTCTCGATGGAAATCTGCGATGGCTTTCGAAGCCGACCTTTTAAGGTTGCTCGCTGATTCCCAGGTACGATCGCTTTCGTCATACCCTTTCCAGTGAACGAGGTACTGGAATCCTCGACCAATAGGTCTACTATTGACGATATACTCAACTTCGTATTCGTCGTCGCCTTCATCATTAACCGATACCGGACCGGGGCGCATGACTGGTTGTCCGTCGAGTGGTTCTATATAAGGTTTAACGCGAGACACGTTGACAACGTTGTGTGCTCGGTTCGATTTCGGAAACAATAGTTTGACGGCATTTGTATACACGTCGATGACCTGATAGGGTCCTATCCATTTTTCTGTAAGCTTCCGGGCCGGTTGATCCGATAATGTCAAGTGATCGGTCGAAAGAAGTACGAGATCCCCGATCTTGTAATCAGGAGCTGGTTTTCTATGTTTGTCAGCCTGCTGACTCATCCGCTGACATGCACGTTCTAGATTCTTCCTGGCTATGTCATGCGAGTTGGTCATTTCGTCAGCAAATTCTTTGGCTGCCGGAGCTTTGACTTGTTTGGGTTCAACCCCGAGGCGTGGACTATAAGTCTTCATGAGCTGGAAGGGACTATATCCAGTGGACGATGACTTTGTATTATTGAAATTGAATTGGGCAATGGCAAGCCAATCTGCCCACGTGTCTTGTTTTTCTGCTATATATAGACAGAGGTATTGATTCAACTCCTGGTTGATCCGTTCTGTTTGCCCATCAGTCTGTGGGTGATATGCAGAAGACATCTTCTTTTCTATTTTCAATAATTTCAATAAATCCGTCATCATTTGTGATGCGAATTGGGGTCCTCGGTCGCTGACCAAGCTATCTGGAAATCCATGGTATTTCCACACGTGATCACGATACAGCTCTGCTGTTCCTTGGGCGGTGACCGTTTTGTTCATGGGAATTAGAACGACTTCCTTGGAGAATTGATCTACTACGACGAGGATGGCGTCGAAGCCTTTGCTATCAGGTAATCCCGTGATGAAGTCGGCGGAAATAGACCTCCAGGGTCCTTCGGCTACAGGTAATGGTTGCAATAAACCGGCTGGCGGTTGGTTGGATGTTTTCATGTGTGCGCATCTATCACACGACTTACAGTATTCGATGATGTCTTGTTTGGCTCCAGGCCAACTATAATACCGAGTGACAAAGTCGAGCGTCCTTTCTGCTCCTTTGTGCCCGAAGAAGGGGTGGTTGTGGAATTGGGTGATTACCCCCCTTCTATGCTCGGTTAGCACCCAGATCTTATCTCGGTAGTGCCATAATCCTTCACAGAGGATCGTCCCGTCAGGGGCTTTCAACCCTGAGTGTGCGTGTTTGATTCTATTGAACAGTTCTGTCTCTTCTAGAGATCGAACTCGATGTGGGGGGATGACGACGGTGTTCTTGTTGTCGTCTTCTATTCCGATCATGTGATCCTCTCGTCTAGAAAGGGCATCGGCTTTTCCCATGGACGTCCCTGGTTTATTAACTAGTACGTAATCGAATCTTGATAAATATTGCGCCCATCTGGCCTGGCGCCTATTGAGATCCTGCGATTTCATGAAGTATTGCAGGTTTCTATGGTCAGTCCATATCTCGAATGGGTGCCTGGCATCTTCGAGGTGGTGACGCCATTGTTCGAGTGCAAGAATAATGGCTAGCATCTCTTTGTCGGCTATGGTATAATTACATTGCTCCGGTGTCATGGAGTGTGACATGTAGGATACCGGATGCCATTTGTCCTCTATTTTGGTTGAGAGCACTGCTCCAATCGCGAAGTCTGATGCGTCGCATTCAACCCTATATGGGGTAGTATTATCCGGATAAGCTAATACCGGTGTGGTGGTGAAGGTTCTTTTTAGCTTATCAAAAGCCATCTGCTGTGCCTCTTCCCATTTCCAGGGTTGATCCTTTTTCGTTAGATCGTGTAGAGGCCTGGCTATTAAACTATAATTATCGATGAAACGTCTATAGAAGTTGGCTAATCCTAGGAAGCTTCTAACTCCTTTGATTGTGGTTGGGGCCGGCCATTCCATTACTCCTTTGACTTTTTCGTGGTTCATCGATACTCCATGTTCACTGACGTCCATGCCCAGCATGTCGACCTTCTTAACTCCGAAGAAGCATTTTTCTGGTTTGACGAACAGGTCATTTTCACGGAGCTTCTGTAAGATCTTTTTCACGGTCTCTATGTGTTTTGCCATGTTGTCGTGCTTCGAGAAGATTAAGAGGTCATCTAGATAGATGATGACGCAGTCATCCATATCGGCGAATATCTCGTTCATCATTTGCTGGAATGTGGCCGGACTATTGCACATTCCGAAGTACATAACGAGGGGTTCGTAAGCCCCGAGGTGGCAGACGAAGGCTCCTTTCCATTCGTCGCCTTCCTTGATTCGCACGTTATTGTATCCCCATCGGAGATCCATTTTGGTAAAGATCTTAGATCCTTTTAGTTTATCTATGATTTGCGAGATCAAGGGTAAGGGATAGTTATTCTTGACTGTCCCTTCGTTTAAATATCTATAGTCCATGACCATATGCTTCTTTCCATCTTTCTTGGGGATGAAGAAGACTGGTGACGTTTGCGGCGATTTGGAGGGTCGAATATACCCTTTCGATAGTTGATCATCCACGAAGGCCTTGACTTTGTCCTGTTCTTGGGGAGATAATTTAATCAATCGACCCTTTTTAGGCACGAAATCGGGTTTCAGATCTACTGCGTGGTCCCATGGTTTTCGCTCTGGCATACGTTCACTTGCCTTCTTCGAGAAGACGTCTATGAATTCATGGTATTCTGACAGTACCAGTTTCTTTGCTTCGGCTGCATCGGCTGGTTCGTATTTGCCGTTATTGGTTCTACCGATATGATAACCGTAAGCTTGTTCGTGGCTTTCCATCCTATTTATGTAACTATGGTGTAATGCTGTGCATGACATGGGGCAGCGATCCATCGTGACCGTTCCTTTGATCCAATCAATGGAGGGGTTGTGATCACGTAACCATGTGTATCCTAAGATCATCTGGTTCTTGCCCAGATTAGTGACATCTGCGTGTACTTTTTCGCGGTGTCCCATATAGTCTATGACTAAGGTGGCGGTGTAAGCTATCCCGCCAGCTGAATTTATGGTTCCATCTACGTTGTAGACCGGTACAACTTGTTCTAGGCTTTGCAAAGGGATTCGTTCCTTCTTTGCCCATGTGGTATCGATAAAGATGCCGGTTGCGCCACTATCCAGAAGGGCGTTTACGGCTGTTTTTGTACTTTTTGTGATTATATCGATTTTTACGAATAGCTCTCGAAGTGGCTTTATTGTGCGCACTTTTCGCTCGTTCGGGTTCGAGAGAGAACTATTTTTATTTTCTTTGAAAACGGAATTAAGCGTCACTTCCCGGTGACCAGGCTCCTTTTTGGAGATCCCCGTTTCGGTTGATTCAAAACTAAATATGGAACAAGATTCTGAGTCACTATCTAAATTACTATCGAGCACGGAGAAAGAATTGGAAACAGATAAAAGAAACGGGTGAGCACTATCTTGGCGTCGCACCCTCGATCGAGACGGAACTAATGAAAAGAAATCAGGAGAGGAACTATCTACATAGCTGGGGTCTGTATTGCTTGGTACACTATCCGATGTGTCCAAGCCTACTCTTTTCCCTGTGTGGACTCTAAGTCCCTGAAATAGGCCCTAGCGGCCTCTAAGTCCATACCTCTTATTGCGCCTTGCCAGTTCAACTGGCCGTTGAGATTTGCGGGGCGAGAGAGTGTCGCCATTGGTCGTTGCACGGGTTCTTGGTTTGTTGTAGCAGGTCCTTCTGCTCTCCGTGCGTTCTTCGACTTGTATTTTGGGCACTCTTTGCGGTGCCCGCCTCTCCGGAATCCACAGTCATTGCAAGCTGTGCTCTTGGCTTTACAATCTCTGGCCATGTGGCCTTCCTTCCTGCAGTTATAGCAGCCCCGAGAAGAGCAGTTGATTTCCTCTTGGTTGTCGGTTTGGAGGACGTCGACGTCCATTGCATTAGGGTCACGGTTGGATTGGGAGCAGGAGCCATCGAATCTTGACTCGAAAGCTTCGAGCGCATTGGCATAATCTTGTACGGTGAGTACGAACTCGTACAAGGTATCGGGGTGTTTCTTTTGCATATACATATGCTTGATTATATCTTGCCGGACGCCTTGTTCCAGCAGAATGATCCCCATTTTCTCCGTGCACTCTGCTTGATCATAGAGTGCCAGCCATTGCATCAGGAACACTTGTATTCGTTCGTTCCTGTATTGCTTTCTGTTCATCAATTTCTTGATGGCGATGTCCTTTTCGTTGCCAATTTTGAACTGGCTGGTAAGCAATTTTTCGAGGTCCCTCCATGGAAGCCAAGGGACGTTGGCGTTGCGGCGCTTTTTCAGCTTGGTTCTGGCCCAAGCTCCTGCTCCGTTTTTGTCCTTGTCAGCGTCGCTGCCGATTCTAGAGAAGACTGCCAGGTTCCAGTTCTTCTCGCCGTTCAGCTTGTGTTCGCCGAACTGATCCAAGTTGGTCTCACGAAAAATTAACATCTTCGTCCACCACTCGTCAAACTTGCCGTAAGACCCATCATAGAGCCCGGGGTCCTTCACCACTTCGGCTCTCTTGCCTTGCCGATCCAGGAGATCTCCTCCGCTGCCTGATGGCCCTGGGGCCCCTTGGTCGTCTAACCGGTCCCGCAGATCTCTGTTCTCCTGCTCCGTTTGTTCTAGTCGGAGCAGTATTTGCGACATTCATTCTGTCAGCAATTCTATTTGATCTGCGAGTAGGGCTTCGGGGTCCCTGACTTGGCTGCGAGATGCGGTGACGGTGGGTGCGTTGCTGCTGGACAGGCGGTCCAGGGGCGATGGCGGGTTGTCGAATAGTCCCGACATTGTCAATATACGTAAATTCTATTTGTGATTGGTAGAAACTGAGGGTGTCGTCGATTAGGACCGGGGTTTGATCAAGATGGTGCTGCAAGAATTCGTGTTGCAGCCACTCGGGGAAGTCGGGGGCGAAGTCGATGTGGAAGGGTGTGTCCCTTACAATGGTGTCGTTTGGGTCAAAGTCTTCGTTGATGGGAAGATGTTCTGATATGTCGGTAGAGATAGCTATGTAGTTGCGGTTTCTGAGGGCACGCCAATCGTTTCCGTATAAGTCTGAAAAGTCCATGCGCTGTGGGGAAAAAACTCCTGTTTGTCGCGGTCAAACAGTAACTCCGCGAGTGTTGATGATGAATGGGGGAACCGGGGAACTGCCTGGCTTCGGCTGAAGATTTAGCTCTCCGAGGCTGCGAATCTTTAAGCCGTAGAAATCGCGATGTGGCATTTGCACAGTATGCTCTGCTGCTCTGACCCAATATGAGCTAAGGGATGGATCCTTATTTTTAGGCGGTCAGAAGGGTCCTCTCGAATGAGGTCTACCCTGACAATGCAAACCTAAACTACGCCGGACGAGCGTATGAATGCAGTTGAGACGAGGTTGCAGTCCTCGTACGATCACGGGGTAACCGGCTTGCTGTTTCAAGCTAGAGCCTTATCACTGGCTATCGCGAGATCTCCCTTAAGTCTGGGATCCGACTATGCAATCGATGGAGAGTAAAAGTATGGGGGGACACGTATTGGTGTCGAAGTGGGATA
The DNA here is from genome assembly GCA_038090455.1 of Garcileccinum viscosum. NCBI lineage: Eukaryota > Fungi > Basidiomycota > Agaricomycetes > Boletales > Boletaceae > Garcileccinum > Garcileccinum viscosum. Next base: position 11,647 of record JBBPMT010000150.1, read on the forward strand.
GCGAGGAGAGTCTGTTCTTATGAAAGCAACCAGTAGCGCGAGCTATGGCACTTCGACAAGAGAGACTTATAAGGGAGTTCGTATAGGCTAGTGGGAATCTAACCAGAACAGACTGAGGTCTGCTGGTCGTTCTATTGCAGTTTATATACTATGACAGGGAGTGCACGGACCACATGAGGGCCGGCACGTACTTACTAATCTATACTATCTATGGCTATAGTGTTCTCACGACTGTGGGATAGTTCCCATACATGCGTAAGCTTTGTGCTATGATGTCATGGTCCAGACCTATGACGTATGTATCTATGTAAGCTATGTCACGTGATGTCACATGATGTGTCATGTGACGAATATCAAGTCACGTGACCGAGGAAATATCTATCGAAAGAGAAAAAGAAAGGGGTTCAACGAGGGTCGTAACAACCAGACTCTACAAGAATGATCATGATGAAGGCCTTACATATGTTGGTGCATCAGATGCTATGTGGCTCACTCCAGCCATGGTACTCGACTGGGCACAGGCTCTGGTATGTTATTATTTCGAAAGTCATGCTCTGGTGGAAAATTCTAATTAGTTTACTATAGGGTGAAGAGCAGGTGACATTGACCATGCCACCCAATATACCATCATTCAACATGGCCAACAAGGTGCCATTGTTGCATCTGGCATGTAAAGCACAGGTGCAAAGCCATTTGTAGCCCCCATCATCTCTGAATGTCATGGTAGCACCTGATATCAACTCATTTATGTCCATCCTTCTTTATCACATGCTCACCAAATCTGCCAGTGGCCTAGTTCCACCTCAAACTCCATCAATGCCTGTTTGATGTAGTGCAGTAGAACAAACCAGCTCACCTCTGCTTCCTTCACCCTCTCAGCTCTCATGGTTTCTCAGATACACTAAAACTGAACTTGGTGTCTCAAATGCAACTGTGTATGAACACAGACTTCAGGAGCAACACATTGGTCCTGATATTCTTGGTGATATTGATGACAAGATGCTTTTAGGTATTGGTATTCCAACCAGTGATATCATTTGTCTGAAAAGGGGTTGTATCATTTAGTGGAATAGTTCTGATGCCAAGCGAAAGTGCAGCAACACTGATCAAAGTCTACACCAATCTGACCAGGTGATTGTGAGTCCACTGAGGAAAAAGATTGCATATGAGAAGAAGTATCATGACCATGGTGGCTATCACTTCATGGGCCCTCCAATAGAACCTGGTGATGATGATGGACCAAAAGATTATGATCTTTGGTACCAGTCTACAGAATACAACAATGCTTGGCTTCCTGTTCTAAAGGAGTATATTGTTTGTGAGAATGGAGAGGAGGATCCTGTGAACAGTTTTTTCATGTAGATTCACAGTCACAATCTTTTCATATTGGTTATCCTATTTTGTGCTGTCATGTCAAATACTCAAACATGAAGTTACCATCAGTCTTGAATGTTGCACTCATGTCTAACATTTGTTACACCATGACAACTACACAATAAAATGATTACAATATGCTAGATAACAGTCAGAATGCCATCTACTCTATACAATGTAACCAGATGCTCAAAAAAAACCCTCCACCTTATCCAGTGTGATGCTCTGGCATGCACAAGCAATTGTGGTCATTGAAAAATTATGGTAGCAGAAGAATGCCTTGATCACAAAGAATGCTTGCTCAATTGGATCGTAATCAGGAGAGTAGGGAGGAAGGAAAATGAGTTTGCAAACTGTAGGCAATTAGTACAAAATGTAGATGATATACTGTGACAGGTATAACAATGTATGATGCATTTCTTCAACAAGGATTCATATCTCCTCACTATGGTGAATGCAACAATTGTCCATTATGATGATGCTGCAGGGACTGGGATACAGGTTTGTGAAAGGCATCTTCATGCATGTAAGTTGATAAAAAAAAGTCCAGAACAATAAATGGCATACCACATGTTCCTTCAAAAATTTTGCAAAGTGTTGGCTATCAACTGGACCTTGTAATGAACCACTATCGGTAGAAGGTGAGATTGAGGTAATATGCGAGTAGCGCTCGCCTATGGTTCGTCAGCAGGATTGCAACCTGCGGATACCCGATGGTCTCGTGGATAAAGTGATAACTCTTGAGGAGTCGCAGAAGGTGTAGACCGATGGTGGGACCTGTACAGGAGACCAGGGGATAAACCAACTATAACAAGACTGAGGAGTCTTGGCCGGTGATTCCTATCTATATATACTACAAGTACATGTGCACGGACCAAGGCCTTAAGGGCTGGTACCTGCTATCTATGGCTATAGTGTCCATGAGGTAGACGTGCGACAATAATAAAGACCATGAGGTAACAAACGTGGTGTGGTGCAAGGAATGGAAGCCACTACCATGAGAACTATGAAAGACGGCCACGTACCATGAGGTGTGGCAGATCTATAGATAAATGAAGGAAGATCTATCGGGATCTGGGATCTATCAAGATACGACGGAGATCAGGATCGGGAGATGCGCGGCTGATGAAAGGTGAAGAGGCCGGCGCCTATAAAAAGGTAAACAATGACAAATAAAAGGAACTCACACGATAGTGTATTACATGATGACCAGCGTCTAGCTGTCATGTGACCGAGGAGAAGCGCTGGGATAAGTGCGCAGCTATGAGGAAAGAGGGGTAAGACCCAATGCGGAACCCTAGATTAGGGGCAAGGTAGGTCACAACCGAGGTTCGCAACAGACCTTTGACAATGTCATATGTGATAATTCCATCAAGGGTGATGGTGGGAATGATGGAGAATCTGGCACCACAGACAAAGCACCTCTTGACATGGCAACAAACTCCCTTTGTTGCCCACCCATGCTGACAGGTGGACATTCATTTATCCTTGGCTGCTTCATCAATGAAGACCAGCATATTTGGATCAGGTACCTCTGCTGTGATATGATTCATGTACAATGCATGCGTCTCTTCATTCCACTCCACAGCAGAAGAGGACACAATTTTTTGTGTGATACTGAGATGTTGGAGGGTTTGCAAGAGCATAGAGAGATTGATGTGTTTGCAGTGCTTGTTCCAAAGCTCACATTGGAGCTTGTCAAGATAGATGGTCCTTTGATGGTGAATGACATTAGATATGAAATCAAGGTCCAAAGAGTTGAGGATGTGGAGGTGCCTGATGAGAAGAGAGTATCTGCAAGGATTGTTGAGAGTGCCATATTTTGAGTACAGCAAGAGAGTTTTGTAAATGAGTGACTTTCTGACACCTAGAATCTGACAAATGTCTTTGACACTGTGTTTTCCATTATGGAGAAGCAGGATGTGGACTTTGGTTTTGTCAGATACAATTTGGTGTGGACAGTGGCATGGATGATAGTGGACAAAATCTACTATGCTTACTTCAGCTGGCTGTTGGCCACTCAGCTGTGCATGGAGTCCTTGCTCAGCTGTCTCTGAGGTGTGACTTTTGAAAATCCATTTTCCATATATTTTTGCAAACAGCTGTAACTGATCAATTGGTTGTTCAATGTTAGAACTCAGCTCAAAGTAGCAAATTATTCATTTTCAAACACAAATTGTATGCTTTCTCATTGGACAAAAGTCACATTGCCATGGGAGCTCACTCCACCTCCTTGCGCCACAACCAGTTTTACCAGTCCATCTATTGACAGCATGCTTTGCCTCAGCATTGCCTCTTTTGAACAGACTGGTCACCAGTCTATGTTGGAATGCTTTCTGCATCAGAATCACCCATCCTTTTGTCCAAAGACAAGGCAGCCATCAAATATATATGGAGCCAAAAAAGCCATGACATCCTTCCTTGGTCACTCATGTCCCACAGGCATTTGATAAAGTTTTTTGACTTGTATCAAGAAGGCTGAATATTCTTCTGCTGATAAGGAATTTGGGGCCCATCTAGTGGGAGCAAAAATGTGTTCCAGAGCCATCATGTTGACATCACTAAGAAGATTGTGGAATGCACAGATTCAACTTGAAGTGGGGGAAGCAATGTGGCAGCATCACAAAGCAAATACACTCAAGTGGCTAATCTTTCCTTGTCTCATCTCATCATCCATGCTCCATTTTTTTACCAATGTTGAGGCACTATACCAGGTACCATTGGATATGTCTAGATTACCCATAAGCGTTTCTGAGGTCACATCATAGTATTACCCAATAGATGAATCCACATCTCCATGATGAATGGCTTCTTCAGTCATTGATTGTTTCCCACCAGGAATCCCTGTACACATGATTGTACATGATTTGCTCATCGAAGAAAATGAATGCAGAGATGCAAATAATGAATTGAGGAGTTGGTGGAACTTGAGTGCAAGAAAAGGGAGTATGAGCTTCGACAGCATGAACACCAACTGAATCAGCATGCACATGATGTTGAATAAGACTGACCCCAGTTTCTCAGTTTCATGCCTTGAGCCCTCAGGTGCAAAAGGACCCAAAGGTCCTTGGAGTAGCATGTTCCATCACAGATGTGGGTTTGTAAGTGTGATGCATATAAACATGCCTTTGATGATGAATAGTTTTGGACTCTTACCACATCTGACTACCCCACATTCCCATTCCCATCCCCAGTCTCGACCTTGTTCACCTGCACACTCACTAGTATTGCCACTGAAAGATCACACATTGTTTTGTGGCTATGACACCTGCTTGATGTCCAAGTACAAGGTGTTAGATGTGATCCCATCACCTTGCGACCTGTGACCTCCTGAACTGCCAGTACTCAGTCTGAGTTTGAAGGTGGGGTTGTCACTCCTATTCCTATCTCAGAATGGGCAATTGTGGAAGGGAAAATTTGAGCAAGAGATGATCAGTTGTTCAATATATGATTGGTGAAATGATTTCATTGGATTCCTTTGGACTTATATCTTCAGTTTCCTTATCATATATACCTTATCGTTCTAGTTTTTCTCAATCTTAGTGACAAAATTCTGCAATTTATCACAACTGCACTGTCAATTTTTTAATATCATTTCATGATAAATGGATAGTATCAAATTTTATGATATGACTTGTGAGAGTAGAATGGCAAGCAGGGGCATTCAGATTGATAAAAGATAACATTGACATGAAGGAAGAAAGCAAGACATCTCACTGTAACACAAAGGACAGAATAACAAGACCTATGTTTGCTCATTCTTTTTCTTGTTTCAGCTACCACTACCACCCCAGTTCACTTATTTGTCATTGTGATTCAACTAGTGATGAAGTAGGGCAAAAAAGGTGCAATGCTGGGTGATTCGTGAACCTGGGATCCTCCACATTCTTCCTGAGCTGGCATGTTAGTCTGGTTCTCCATATTGATTGATTGGACTGCCAGTACTGGTTCCTCTGATCAGGCAGGAACATCAATGGGGGAATACTTGCCTGTACATGTCTGCTAATCTTGCTGAGGCTCCATCGGAGTGATACTATCTGCCTCCACCAGCTATTCTGATTGCACTTGAACATCCATTATTCCATTGTTATGCTATCTTGCCAGTCCCAGATAGCATGATAAGTTAGTAGTGGTTAGCAGGCCTGATGCCATTGGGCCACTAGCCAGAGAACAACTCAGAAAACCTGGAGAGAATTGAATAGAATTCTTGCAGTGCTGGCAAGAGACATACATACTACTTTTTTCCTTGAGATGAAATGATGTTATGCTTTTGGTACAGCGAACTGAGTTTATGATGTCTGGTACAACCAGTGAGAAGACAATAACTATAATCTGATCATTCAAAATGGATGTCCTCAGTTGAGGGATGGAATTATCACAGATGCATATTGTTGACTGCCTTCGAGTTACTTGAATGTGGAGCAGGGATACAGTATGAAGGTGAGGATGGTATTGTGCACCTGTCTGTGCATTGAAAACAAGAGGGACAATGAACAATGGCCCAGGTGTACAGGTGAGAGCATCATAACTTATGAGAGAGGAGAAAGATTACTAGCACATGATTGGAACATTTGAGTTGCAGGTGATGGCAATGGTAAACATGAACAAAGTGACATTGTCTAATTGTGGCATTGATCAGACCAGTAATGGCAAGGGGGATAGGTAGTGAGGAGGGTGAGAGAGTTTCTCTGGCCATCCTGGTCACCAAGTTGCCAGTGTCCAAGTCATCAAGTAATAGCACTCTAACCAACCAATGACATGGTAGTATGAACTGTGAGTACTGCTTTTTGTATAGTTGGGTCCAGGAATGGCCATGCAAGTAATACCCAAGACAGCTTGAGACTGAAACTGCAAAGGCACAGATGACATGGTCACATACTTTAGTCACTCATCATCACACTTCTGGTTCATCTGACATGTACAAAACATCCTGAAAGTGGTACCATCTGATGACTGGCTGGTCTACCACATATGTGGGACCAGCCAACCTATTGATCAATGAGCCATCCAATACCAAAATATGGTACCAACCAACACCATATAAATATGATCCAACACATATGTGGAACTGGCTGACCTATTGATTGATGAGCTATCCAATACCAAAATACAGTATGGTATTGGCCAACACCATATAAATATGATCCAATACATATATGGGGCTGGCCAATCCATTGATTGATGAGTCATACAATACCAAAATATGGTACCAGCCAAAACCATATAAATATGATCCAATACATATGTGGAACTGGCTGATCCATTGATTGATGAGCCATCCAATACCAAAATATGATACCAGCCAACACCATATAAATACAATCCAACACATATGTGGGACTAGCTGACCCATTGATTGATGAGCCATACAATACCAAAATATGGTACCAGCCAAAACCATATAAATATGGTCCAACACATATGTGGGACTGGCTGACCCATTGATTAATGAGCCATACAATACCAAAGTATGGTACTGGCTGACACCATATAAATATGATATAACATACATATATGTAGGACTGGCTGACCCATTGATTAATGAGCCATACAATACCAAAATATGATACCAGCCAAAACCATATAAATATGGTCCAACACATATGTGGAACTGACTGATCCATTGATTAATGAGCCATACAATACCAAAATATGATACCAGCTGACAGCATATAAATATGTCACATGACTCACACCCAGCTGGTACCATATCCAAGATATGATATTCAGCTAGTTAGTATAGTACTGGCCAAGGCAGTCACACAATTAACCTTGGCTGGTACTTGTGTGCAGTGACAGACTGGGTTATGGTCCTGGCTGGCACCAGTGATAGACTGAGAAGGGAACCTGGAACAACCTGGTCAGTACCTTCGAGAAGTATTATCATTAAGTTAGAGGAGTGAGGAAATTTTACCATTGAGTTAAAACACTAGTTATTTTCTCATAACTTAGCAAGTGGATTTGATCCATGTATCAATGAACTTTTTCTCAGCAGTATCAAGTCATGGTAATTGGCAGATGAAAATACAAATGCAAGGAAAGTATATGACAACTATGGATAATCAGATCCATGAGCCTTCTTGCTGGGTTTGATCTTCCTCGAGCTGGTCCTCATATTTCTGGCTGGACTCATGTCATCCTTGTGAGCCTTGTTTTTCTTGGACTTAAAGGATGGTTTTGGAGAAGCAGGGGCATTGTCCTTTTCCTTTTCCTTCCCCTTTTTCCTCTTGTTCTCCTTGCTCACCTCCTTTTTGTCCCCAACTAGCTCCTCAGTCTCCACCTCCCTGGTAGATTCCCCTTCCTGCACCAAAAGCCTTTTGACAACATCTAAAACATCATTGGCTTGCTTGAAGCCAAGCAAAGACTCCTTCAGAAAATCAGGAGCAAAATCATCCTTGAGCTCTACTTCCACCACTCTCCAACATTTTTACAAGAGCAACCCAAGACCCAAAACCAGAGATGTACTAGTATTGCCATCAACCAATTTGGACTTGTGAAATGAAAAGATGGCAGCTCATAATAAATCTTCTTTAGTATGCAAATCTTCAGGAAGATATTTCTTAGCCTATCACCAAGAAGCCCAAAGGGGAAAAGCTGTCTTTGACAATGATGAGCTCAGGCTAGTGGAGGTCTTATTCAAGTACACAATAAGTACCAATAAATAGTTGTGGATAATTGACTTACAAAACAGGGTAAGGATAGTAATTTTTTGAGCAAGCATTGATAGTCAGAGTCATTTGAGAGCCCACAAAGAAAGGCAATTCTGTCAAGCTCATTTGCAGCAGGGCTCCCTTCTTCAGGTACTGTAGGTTGACATTTGATGTGATGATGCTTGAATGAGGGTGGTGCAACTGAGGATAAAGAAGCTCCTATGCTATCATTGAGGATATGGTTTTATCATGATTCACAAATGCCCTACCTTTGCCAGCAATAACTGGAACATCCTCCTTCTCGGAATCTGAAAGCTCAACATAAGGCTTCCTCTTCTTCAGCTGATCTGCCATATTGGCAAGCACTGCTTGAATTCCCATATTGTCAGGTCTCACCTGGATAAAACAGAGTATGGGTTGCTTCAGCTTAGCTCATTCCTTCCAATGATTCTATAGCTCATCAAGCAGAGCTTTGGTAAATTTTGATGGATCCACCACTTGAACCCATCTGGAATAGTGTTGGCATCAATATGCTCTGTGGTGGCCTTGAATAGTGCTAGCCAAGGGACATGGACCTTGGCCTTTTTGGTGATTTGAACTAGCTTATGTTAGTATATGATTGAAAATATATATATGTAGATTTACCATATGCTTTCCTGAAAATTTCTTAGACTATATCCTGCTGAGTCTTCAAGTTTGAGGAAGGAATGTGAGGCAGAATGGGGTAACCAAGTATATTGACATTGATCTCTGGAACTTCATTGACCTCATCATCTGAAGGGATATCCTCCAGTTCTTTGTTTGTTGGGAAATAAAAGTATAGTTGATATATTCTGTAAACTACTTTGAAAAAAAAAAAAAACACACACATACACTTTCATTGTCCAACTCTTGCAGTTATTGGATAAGACAGTGAAACATTTGTCATGCCCTTGGTAAGGATCTGTTTCAATGCTGAGAATCAAAAATGGATGAGCACACTTTAGACTAACAGAACAATTAAAAAAAATATACAGTGCAGTCCTAAGACCTTCGAGAGTCTCATAGCCAAATAGAACTATAGCATGCACACCCATACTCTATTGTATGGACTCAATAAATTGAGTTGTATGATTTCGAAGTTTTTCTTGTGGTACCTAAGCATAAAAGTGGTTGCATCAATGTCTAGATATGAGAGATAGAAAACCAAAACCAAAAATAATAATTACACTGCCATCTTCTCCTTATCACAAGCAACATCAGCATTCCACTTGGCAGCTACTCTCTTTGCCTCCTCCACCTTGCTCTTTGGAAGCTCACTGAACCATTTTCTAACAGCAATAGTGCGATTTCCCAAATTTTTCTTATTGGACTTGTCACAACTTTGGCTGTCAATCTCAAAAACCTTCTTGGTGAAAATATGTTGGGCAGCACAGAATGTGTCCCACTCATTCCAGTAATCTCCAGAGTCAGCAGGTCTGGCAGCTGCCTCCTGTTCTGCAGGTGTTAAGGACATAGCAGAAGTGAGGACCTGAATTGCAGCCACTTCCTCTAGTCAATCTGATTCTTCAGGCAAGCGGTGTAGAAACTCCTTGCAAATAGCCTATAGACAATCTATAGGTCCAATCAGTATGCTAAGATTCAACAATCACTTACTAGATGAAGAGGGCGAGGGAGATCAATTGCATTATCCTCATGCATCAAAGATTTTGTGATTTTATCTTTACAATCTTTTAGAATCTGGGCACAAGCACCAATGTCCCCCTGGGCATCAATATAGGCTGGGATGTATTTAGCCAAAGTACCATAAAACAATACTGCCCAGTGTGACATTATGCATAAGAGGAATGGTAATTCAGATGAGTGAAGATCAAAGTGGGTGGAGTGGCACAGTGAGAATTGGAAAATCATAATATGATATACCAGGTCTAAAACATATATTACCAGCAAAGTCCAAATAGACCCCAGAATTGGCAAATTGCAATACCAGATCTGAAATCTGTATCCCTGGAATTGTCTGACAGCTCATGACTTCACAGCATTCCATCCCAAAATGATTACATAATTTTCATTAGCTTTAAAGAGGAAGTGACAAATGCTATGAATTGATTTCAAAGATACACAACTTGAATTCTTAAACTAATTACATAATTTTTGTTAGTTTTGAAAAAGAAGCAGCAAACACTATCAATTGATTTCTACAAGTAAACTATTACACAAGTTTGACCTTTAATCAAGCTGTCTTGGTGTGATGCTTGCTGTGAAGTACAATGCAATCCCATGGACACACAATTTTGAATGAATATGAATTAGCAAGTTGACGCTGAGCTTCATTCCACCCACATGCAGTATTCTTGCACTCCAACTGATACTTGCTGTTGTCTTCCTTACCTGCCATAGTCATCCAGGTCTGAATAACCCCACATTGGGGACATTGAAGGGGGATTCAGTGATCCCAGGGCTTGATGTCCTTGTGGACCCAGGTGTACCAAGTGATGTGGTGGTCATGGAAGTGGAGGATGGAGGAGTGGAGGCTGAGCTGAGAGCTCTCTTGAAAATGGAGCTTGAGGGCGTTTGCAAAGCTGGAGCCATTGATCATCATGCTCTTGGTGACCCACATCAGCAACTTAGCAATTGTGATGGACTGTAGATGGAGAGTGTTGAAAGCGAGAGCATGCTGGATTTTGAAGCTAACATGCATCAGTGTTGTTTAATGAGTGATAAATAAAAAAAATATACTACTCGATGCAGTCCCTCAATTTCTTGAATGACTTACCATTGTTCATGATCAAGCCACATGTGATCATGTACAGAAACAAGCCCAGCAGCACACCTGCAAACAGTGTGAGGAGGGTGTCAAGGAGCTATGAACCAAGTGAGCAAAAAATCAAAATGTTTGACATGACTCACCTGGTTGACCTCGGCAGTGTGAGTTTGACCTGCCTCATCCATTCTGAGGAATAAATCCCTGGTATTATAGTCTATGTGGTCAGTAATGATCACAATGATGTACTCGTAACCCCCAGGCCATGTATAACTCTTGAGGAGCTGATCAATGCATAGTGGCCACTCATTGATCACTTTATCAGTATCTAAATTAAAAGAGATCATTAGTGTATTGAGTGTGCCTTGAGGATAATAATCCTGCAAGGTGAGCTCCACCAAAGAGCCATGGACCTTGTCCCTGAGGCTGGCCAGATGGAGATGGACAAGAAGGGTGGCTGGACTGAGGATCTTGGTGCAAGCAGTGATCTCAAATATCCCATTGATCTTGAGGAAGGTTGACAGGACTGGCTTGCCCCAACAAGTAAATCCCTTCAAAGAAAGTGTCAGGATATGCAGAGGAAACAGAAAGAACTTATGAAGTATGGTGAGCAGGTGTGCAACTGCTGCTCACTTAACCAGTGGCAGGATATGCAACAGAATTGCATATTGGGCATGGCCACAATGGCAAGGTCCAATGGTGAGACATTGATGCACTGACTGCAAACAGTGTGGGGGCACTGGTTGCAAAGGAGCAAGTCCCTACTGTCTTGACAAAGTGAATAGAACTGTTAGACAGAAAGAAGGTGGTTAGAACTACAGAAAACTGAGAAGAATGATGTAACATACCTGAATCTGAGGCAGTTCCCTGATCCCAATTTCCTCCTTTGTGACACTGTGCATTTCTGACTCTATGACCAGGTGGATTTGCTTCCATTTAGCAGACCTGCCAGTTGTCTTCTTGGCTGTTTGGCAGGTTTGAGCCATGAGTGAGTGTGGGAGTGTATGACTGAGGGTTGGCAGTGAGTAAGTGAGTCAATGATCAAGAAAGGAACACAGGACCAGACTCACCATTTTTTTTGCTTCCTGTGACATCAAAATTCAATGTCACTTCAATGTGTCAGAGCTGTCACTGTCTGACAAAGTTGGCAGTGCTTGTTACTGCTGCAGTGCTGTCATATCACAGTGAAATGTTTTGAAGTGGTTGGCTCTGATTGGCAGGGCCAAATACTGTCAAACAGTGTCAGCAGTGCATCATTTTCTTCTAAATCCTTATGTAGCCTCACACCACTTACTGACAATTTTTCTTACCACTCTCCCCATCCCACACTTCATTTGTGATCCACCACTTTTTTGTCATACATGTCTGTAGCATGTATGACAAAAAAGTGTATTGCCTGACCAAGGTATGTCTTTTTTTTTTCCCTTCATCTACTAACATTTCTATCTCTAGATAAATTACCACTAACTAACTAACTGTAATACAGGTAAGTACTACCTTTATTGTTCTGTTCCACCAGCACTTGGAGCATTTTCTTTTAGGTTCACGCTATTGATCATTCTAGTCAGCAAGGGGCAATTGGGCTATCAGATGTGCAGTGTGGGGCTCCTCCATCAATGAAAGGTATACACTCTATTTTTCTTTGTCCTACTGAACTCATTCTTTTTTTATAGGACTCTCTTTTCTCTGTGGGACTTGGGGGCTATTGAGCATGCAGTGTGTGGGCATGCTGGTGCCTCTCCTGCATGCTTAGGATATTTATGACTTGGGGCATCAGGCATGCAGTGTGTGGATGTGCTGGCACCTCTCCTGCATGCTCTCAAATTATGACTCAGGGGCTATTGGGCATGCAGTATATGGGCACACTCAGGATATTTGCAACTTGGGGGCATTGGGCATGCAGTGTGTGGATACTCTGGTATCTCTCTTGCACATTCTCTACTTAAGGGACTCAGGGGGCATTGGGTGTGTAGTGTATGGATATGCTGGTATCTCTCCTGCATGCTCTCAAATTATGAGACTCAGGGGCTCTTGGGTGTGTAGTGTGTGGGCATGCTAGTGCCTCTTCTGCATGCTCAAGATATTTGGGACTCAGGGGCTATTGGGTGTGCAGTGTGTGGGCACACTAGTGCCTCTCCTGCATACTCAGTATATTTGGGACTCAAGGGCATTGGGCATGCAGTGTGTGGGTGCACTGGCATCTCTCCTGCATGCTTGCATTTTGACTCAAGCTCTGGCAGTTACAGCTGACAGCTGATGACAGCTACATGGTATTTTTCTTTTTTTTCATCTGCTTGCCTGCTCATTCATTGCTAGTAGGTGCTGTTCCATACTCAAAATTGACTATGGCTTATCCCTCTCCCCTCTCATAAGTCTTTGTATCTCTTGCTTTGCTATATAGTCTTATTTTTGGATTATTTCCAGCAACCTGATATCATTCCTTTCCCATTTATTTATTTAATTTCATTTATCTTCTTAAATCATTTTGTAATTTCAAACCTGGAGCTGCAAGATCAAGGGGAGGGCCCTCTCTTGATACTTGTTGATGACAGCCCTTTTCCTTTTTTGTAGTTATATTAGCCATATCAGTAACCACCATATGTTGCAATGTCCAAATATAAATTTATAGTGGAGTTATGTCACCATGCATGGTTAGGTCACATGAACTGATAAATTGGATTACATAATGTGATTGTGAATATCTTGAGTGTCAGTGAAACTTTCTCCCCATCCTATAGTCAGACCTGCCTCCTATAAGTAAAAGCTACAATTTGAATGCTTGGAATGTTAATTGAGCTAGCTCTATATGATAGTTCATGGATTCTACAGCCACTACTTTACTGCTCCACATTCAAAAGATTCTCTTTGAGACTGTAAAATGTAAAATTGTAGGACAAGATGGAGTCTTGTTAACTAACAAGTTTCAGAAGCCAAAGTAAGTCCTGTTTGTGATTTGACACAATTTATTTAATTGTCCAATTCTTAGAATGAGGGCCAGAATCCTATTGGATACCCTGACTGACAAGCTTTTGCAAGAGGAGACTACACATAGTTTGATGGAGGCCAAGATTCAACATGGGGCTGCAGTAATAGTGGCAGCTTTTCTAAACCCAAGTAAGTCTAATGCAGCCTACAGTCTTGCAAATTGGTGACTAATGTACAGTGACTCCAAAAAGTGTTCCAATCCCTAACCCCAAACCGGGGCGCGAAGCACCCCACAATCACTCGTGGGAATTTCACTTAGCTTTGGTGGAGACAAATAATGTACAAACCCCTGGCTACAAATTATGTCACTAGGTCATGTGACCCAGGTCAGGGACTATTGAGATATACCACTTTTAAAACAGCAACACCATTGGAACAGTTTTTGGACTTTCATAATAACATGGGTATTGGGT
>JBBPMT010000151.1:7462-25613 GCA_038090455.1 Garcileccinum viscosum
TAAGTCAGTAATTATGAACCTCACTATGGACCTAAGTTAGTGTAATTACAAACATTACTATGAGTCTAAATCATTAATTATGAACATCATTACAAGCCTAAGTTAGTCATTATAAACCTAATGATGAACCTAGGTCAGTAATTCTGAATCTCATTACAAACCTATGTTAGCCATTACACACATTACTATTAGCATATGTAATTAATTATGAATGTCCTGACAAGCCTACATCAGTCATTATGAACCTAACTACGAACCTATGTCAGTAATTAAGAACCTCACTACAAACCTATGTCAGTAATTGCAAACATAAGTATGAGCCTATGTCATGAATTATGAATGTCCTTGCAAGCCTAAGTCAGTGATTACGAACCTAGCTACGAACTTATCTTAGTAGTTACGAACCGCACTACGAACCTATCTTAGTAATTACGAACCTTACTACGAGCCTAAGTCATCAAACATAAACCTCATTATCAGCCTGACTTGGTAATTATGAACCTTACTATGAGCATAACCCATTAATTACGAACCTTATTATAAGCCTAAGTGAGTAGAATGATGTGGAAAACTCCATGGCTAAACACCTCACCCTACTAGTTGAAGCTCACTTTGGACATCATGCTACCTCTGATAACTGACATGGTTCAGAAGCATTCTATGAAATATCATACATGAATGAAGTTGTGCAATAATTTCATATAAGCAGGGGAGCCTTAGCAGCTGGACATTGCACTCTGGACTGGTTAAGAGTACTTTACAAGCTTGAGTACAAGCTATCTATAGGGCCCAAGTCCAAATGCATCAAATGATTCAGAAAAAAAAGAATTCTTCTTTTCACAAGGTCTCTACAAACAGTTGTGAGGCTATGTACAACATATGCATTAAATCAGGTGTGGGCATATGCCAGCAATGACATGTGGTAGTGAGACAACTGGGAAGTTTGTAAAGGGTGAAGTATTATGTCAGCATCAATTGCTTGATTGTTAGTAATACTTGTTCGTAATAATTGTTCTTGTTCATAATACAGTTTTTAAGTATTATCCTAGGTTCACCAACACAAACCGGCTAATGTGAATACCTTTCCATACATAACCATTTACCTTGATATTGGCAATTTTAGTGAGCATTCCTGCATATGGCACACCCTAGTAACTAACTGATGTATATAGGATGGAGACTCTAACTTCACTGCACCATGTTGAGCAGGATTCCAGTGGGATGGAAATTGCATCCTCTCAATGATTCATCAATCATGGCATGACATCCAATGATTTAAAGCTACCTCAACATATTTGCACTGACACAGTTGCAAGTGAGTACCTGGAGTTTGGCTAAATTATCTTTATAGAGTCTTGTACTCTACAATGTGGTGAAAATTAATAAAATTCAAAATGATATACAAAGGAAGTACTTCAAGTTTCTAAAGTCCTGTCACATTTTGAGTTCTGTGCTAGTGATTACTAGATGCCATCCAGTGTCTGGAGCTGATTCAAAGGCACAACTATGATTGAAATAGTGTTCAGTTGGTGTAGAATAGGAATAATTCAACAGTATCTTGCCATAGCCTGTCTGTGCTGTGACCATACCATCCTCATAATTAAGGACAGTGAGCAAATATTTCAGCTGGAAAGCACAGGGACAGTAATGCACATTGTTAGGTCATGAAGGATGAAACATGTGGGGAGAGGATCTATTTTGTCATGCTGTGCAAGGGATACAATGTAGTCATTAGGAGGTCAGTTGCTGATTTCTTGGAGTATGTGTAGCTGTCTACAACACACTACTCTATATTTACTCATTCTGCACTGAAACAAATCCAGAAAAGTTTGTGAAAAGTCAGATCTAGTCTGAAATTAATTATGAGTTTGGTACAAGAATATCATGTAAAAATGAATAGAGGGTGTAAATCATGTGCACATGGCCTCTACTTTTCATGCTATGTTTTTTTTTTTTTTTTTTTTTTTTTTTTTTTTTGGCAATTGGGGTTTCCTACTCACAGCCTCATAGAATCTTAGTCTGGTCACCAGACAAGGTTGATGTGACTTCTTTCATTAGCTTAGCTCAGTTTTTTTGCGCAAGCATGATAACTAACAAATGTAGTGCTATTGCAATATACTATGGCAGAGGTCTCTGGGAAACTCCTGTCTCATTTGATTTAAAATAGTGTCAGAGCTGAAATTGCCTGTGACACATCCTTTCTCTTCCTGCTCACAATCCAGTTAAACTTCTCTCACACGTATAAGTATGTTTATTTCATGGGAACTTTACTGTGCTTATATAAGCACGCCAACCTCAAAACGCTTACAGGAAGCATTGACTTAGAGTGTCCTTTTATTCACTAACCTGGGAACAACACTAGCAACTTAGCGCCAACCATAATCACAAGAAAACCTGCTGATCATCAAATCGAGAAGAACACCAGACATTAATAATGCCCCGCAATGGAATGAAAGGATTCGAGCTTTGTCCACACACCTGTGCTCCCACTGGCTACTGTGTCAATCGCTCGCAAACTCCACTATGGCGGATTGAAGGTGGGTCCCTTAGACGGCACCTGAAGGCACTACAGCATCCTAGATGCTCTGCAAGCTGCCCTGCATACAAAATCACAGATTTTCACGGTCACAAAAGGGTGGTTGCCACTCCAGCACAGCTTCAGGAGTACATTCCCATCATACGGAAACTACACAGCATATCCGATGATATCATTTCCCGGAGTCTTCTCATTGATCTATCGGAGTTGGCCGTACGCTTTCCAGTTGACGGCGACAAGGATACCACAGAAGGACATACTGATGCAAGGGAAACATGGCATACGAACGAAGACGAGCATAACAGCACTGACAATAAGCAAAAGGGAAAAAGACGTTTGTCATGGCCAGCATCTACCACCTTCATACATCGGGCTCAATCACTTAGCTCTGAACTCTCTGAACTGTCTAAGGATTCTCAGATCTCAGATCTCTTCTTTACACCCCAAGTGCTTCCCATGATTGAAAGGCGGCCCTTAGTCAATAAAACATTCCGAATACTATATGTTCCTGACCCATCAAGACACGTCCCCGATATCTCACACACAAGGGTTGATCTCTCATTCACCACACGTGCAATAACAAAGGAACAGTTTCAGAATGCAGCCTCGGTGTTCCCAGAGCTCATCTTCCATTCACCGCAAGGTTGGCGCGAAGAACATGGTATAGTGAATGCCAGGATGTCCGAATGGGTACGTTACCATGCAAATACAGAACAATGCATGTATCGAACTAAGCTTCTTTTCATTGAAGCTTTGGATAATGATGCGACTTGGTGTTCTTGAGAATGATGGAAGAAACCTTTTTGATATTTCTTATATGTCATGGAGCACCTTCAAGGATGGGATATTGACCTGGGATGAAAATGTGATTACCCACCTTCTTTCTGTTGACTGCATCATAGGAGGGATCGACTATACCATTGACTACAGGTGTGTGCCATTCTTGTATGAGGCAAGAATATCTCTACATAATCTGTCCTGTAGGGTGCTCTATAAATGGAGAGATGATAAAGAGTTGCAGTCATATCTATGCAATGTTGAAAACATTCGGCCTCCACTGCGCTTCTGGCCACCATTGCAGCAAATAAAATATGCTGGAATGAAGGATAAAGTGATAACAGACCTTTCTACGATTGCTCTCTACACCCAGAATGTCCGACCTACCACATCAATTCTTTCAAAGTCCACGCATTTCTCCATACCAAAGGGCACAGTTTTGAAACGCTCAAATAGTGACTGTGGGCACCATATCATCATGCCCTATGACACTGAGAAACGCACATGGGAGTATCTACTCTCCCAGACACTGAATAGAGAAACGTGGGTGGCTCAGGAGTACATACCCACATTCCGTGAGTTTGGCGAATGGAAAGTGTTTATCATCAGAGGGCAGATAATTCATGTCGTGCACACATGGAAAACAAATTCCGGAAGATGGAATGGAAGAGAAGTAGTTTCATACTGGCCTTTGGAAGAGTTATGGTGGGTGCCATGCAAATCCATCAATATGATTATTTGACTCCATACATGTCATTACAGGAATATGCTCCATACAAGTCGTACCACATCTGTCCCAATAAATCAGGCGGACCTTCACAGAGCTGACAAGATAGATGATGAAACTCGACAAGCAGCAAAGCAACAACTCTGGTCATTCGTCAGAAGGACTTACCAGTCACTCGTGGATTATGAAATGCGCAGGCATCTTGGTCCTCCTTCCATTTCTATCTTTTGCAGGATGGACATTGGGGTCATAGAACAGGACAATTCGCTTCATTACTTTGTGAATGATGTAGAGCGAAGTTCCACTACCAGCCTTTGGATGGACACCTTTCCCAATGGTTGTCATAGCATACTTGCAGATTCTATTGGTGTGGGTATCTACAAGTGGCTAGAGAACAAAACCATATGATGTCATGCATACTTGGTTATCTTCCTGCATGAAGGTAATGCCCAGCCCTTTGTTTATGTTTATGAGATCCATGGCCAAACGTTTTGGCAGATTCCTTGTTTACATTGATAGAAATGTCCAGTACTATTGGTACATATCATGGCCTCTTTTTTGCTCTCAATGACCTTGAACATCTCTTAGAAAGTGACTCAAACTCTGTTCCTCCTGCGACAATTCCCATTCTTGGTAACATATGGATCATGGATTCAGATAAACTTTTTGCCCAATTCATTTGCTCATCAACATCAGTGCCCCATCATATATCCTATTTCTGTTTTTTGAAAAATGCTTATTGTCTGTTTGCATGCAACTAGAATCTGTGTACAATAAGCCTACACATTTCTCCTTACCTCCCCATGATCAAAACAGTCATGGTTACTCGATTCTAGTTGTTGGTGGAAATCAATATTGGAGTTTACTCAACAAATCTCATGATTCACATGTGAGTCTGGAGTGATGTTGCAATGTCAGCTCAGGCTCTGCATCTTGCTTACAAACAATGTTGTGGAAGAATTATCATTTAGAGTACCTTTGGTTGGTGTTGGTGACCTGGGGACACTGGACCCTGCTGACAATAAGTACAAAATGTTTGGAGTCATCATATGTGCACCCACACACCATAACTCATTGAATTATGTACATGTACCTCCAGCAGTGTAATACACTGATGCGACATTTCAACTAGTGAAAGCCAGTGTCAGGAACGTGCCATTGCAATTATGGGTGGGTGGGCACTTCCGAGTCCTCAATATGTGTTTTTGACTTAAGTGTTGATGTACATATCTCCACAGAAAGCACTTATTGCCCCATGGCGTGCATAGCTAGCAGACAAATTTGGAATACATGGTGCACAACCATACTATGAAATAACATGGATGGTGTTATTGTGAATTGACAGGATGAAAGACACACTTGGCACTAGATATTCATTTGCACACAAAAATTCATATCTACTCATGGATATAGCATCGGCATATTGTATATGTCCAGCATTGTGCATACTGCAATGAGGCATGGCTCAAGGCCAATGAGAGAACATGTTGTGGGTGATTGTTTAATGCTTGTATTCAGCACAATTAGCTCATAATCACATTTGTAACTGTATTGGTAAGCAAATCCACACAATGTGGTTCAATAAAAATACAGTTTTCTTTTTCTCTTAATCATGTATTTCTTTGAAAATACTTGTGAATCAAGTAATTGGTACTGTCAAGGTCATTGTGAAGCTGTATCACCCGTCACTCACACATTTGCAAAGACCAGATTGAGGAGCATGTAGTGGTGCACATATGTATCTTGCCAAGAAGTGCTTAACATCTTGACTGGAAAAACAGTGGTGATTGCAACCTGAATCATTAGTGATACTAATGGGATTTTCCAGTAGTGCTTGCAATATTTACCATTAATGAAAATTCACAGCAGTGCCTGCAACAGTGATTACTGACAGTAATTTGCAGTAGTTGTTCATGGAGCAATTTAATACAACATCTGAGTCCATGAAGAGGTCTGGATCTCAGAATTTTCCATAGTTGGAAAGAGGTATGGCTGTTCCATGTTCATATTGCACACCAGCATTCATAATACAGCTTGTAATGTTTATAGAGTAAACCAGTGGTTGCAACTATGAATGTTATGTTCATGCTTCACTTTCTTTGCTATCCTCCAAGCTGTCTACCTCCTCATCAGTATCAGGATGCTGGGCAGAGAATCCCATTGATCACATCTTGTATCATAGACTTTCTTTTTTCTTTTCCTTCCCTTTTCTTGGGGATGGGCATTTGATCTGGGGTCTTTTATCTCTGAAGAATTGTTATTACAGTCATCACTGTTACTGTTCTCACTGTCAGATTTCACATGCTTCTCCAATGGATCAAAGCTGTCAACTAAAACATTTAGGGTTCATGAATATGCAATGTGTAGGTGCCACTATCAATTCATGTTACATACCTCCACTGTAATATTGTGCTTTATTTATCCACTGAGGGTATGGATGGTCATACCAGTCTTTGTAAACATTATATGTTTGAGCATGCAAGTGGGCCATGAGTTGGTCATTCTCATTTCACTTTAATTTTTCTGTGTCCCAGCAGTGTAATTCACCATCCCAATCATCACCTATTCTGACCTGCAAATACTCCCAGTCTATGTCATTTGATAATCAGTCATATTTCACATTTGAGATTGGAGCAACCACTTACTAGCGTCAAAAACATCATTATAGGGAAGGTTCTGCTCTTTATGCTCCATCTGCCAAATAATGACAGCAGCAGGTTTATGATGGGCAATGTAACACTCTTTCATTATGTAGATGTCAAATAGGCAGGTCCTTTTGCTGTTCTCAGAAGTCTTCATGGCATGCCAAAATGCTAGAACCAAGTATTGGGCAACCTCTATACCATATAGCAAGTTCCAAATGATTGCCTTCCTCATCTCACATGTAAACATCCCTGGCTAGTCCTCTTGTGCATTATTCAAAAGAAGGATTTGGCACAGAACTTCATGACACCATGAAAAACAACAGAGCAGCTTGTAATAATAGCCAAGAGCTTTGAACAAAACATCATAGTCATGACCACCAGAATGAGAGATCAGAAGCTTGGCTATCGTGCTTCATTCCCTTGCCAAGTAGGTTGTAGACAGGATGCTAGATAGCTGCTATTTTAATTTCTTGAGCTAAACATTGGGGAAAATAGACTCTACAGGAAGCTTTGAAGTAGTTGGTTGGAACATTGTTTACTGTGAAAGATGAAGGTATGAATAATTGCATGCCACTTATATAAACGAGACAATTGAGGTAGTCTGTTGGCCACACCAACTTCAAATGTGAGAGGACATGCATGAAGGGTTTCATTTTTGTCACTTGAGTACAAACATGAATGCAAATGTATTATATGATCACACAACCATTTGTACCATTTTGTTCTCCCATTGGCCTTGAACCATGTCCCATCACAGTGTGCACAATGCCAGATGTATATAGTATGCTGATGCTATAGCTGTAGATAGACATGAATTTTGGCATGCAAAGGAGTATCTAGTATCAGGTATGTCTTCCATTGTGTCAATTCACAGTGATAATATCCTTGTTCTTTCATACAGTCATTCTTGACATGTCCCAAGGTCATCCACCAACCCTGCATACTATGTGGTGATAAATGCTTCCTGTGGAGATATGCACATCAATGCTCAAGTGAAAAACATGTGCTGAGGAAGCGCTCACCGACCCATAATTGCAATGGTGTATTCCTGACACTATCCTTCACTAGCTGGAACAACATACCTATCCTCTGTATACCTCCTTGATCCAGTTTCCTGTATGAACCTCCAAGGATCTGCCTGTGCTGGTTGCCCTTGAGGTGTTATAAAATCTAGTTCCTGATCTTAAAGGGCAGTTGAATGTCAGATATTTGGTTTCTCAAAAATTATATACCTGCTGACATCTACTATTGCCTGTTGAAGGGCATACAAGGTACTCTTGGTAGGTCACTTCCCAAACATCAGGGTCTATCTCTGTCTCTTTGAAATGCTCTCATGATCTGACCAGGAAAATGTCATCTGATCTCAGCTTGCATGCAACTCAAACTTGATCCCACTGGCTTACCTAGTTAGTGGCAGAATGGGCTCTACTAACCTGCTGTTGCACATCCTATCAATAACAATCCATTTGAGCACATATTCAACTGCAAAGATGTGCATAGAAAAAAGACTCACAAAGGTATTTTTTGGGATGCTGGATTGCCACTTTGTGTGGATTTGTCCAATGGATGCATTCTATTAAGCCTTCTCTCTAGTATGAACCTCACATAATGGTGAGCGACTCACTCATAATAAGGATGGACAGCATGGTGTCATTGCCTTGAAATCAAGGTGCAATCACAAGTACAGTGTGCATGTCATTGGGGCATGCAGTCTAGCTTTCAGGCTGTCCACATGCATGAATTGAGGACCTAGCAAGTTGGTTGGTTTGCCCTTTCTGCTCTTTCCACTATTGTCAATATATGCCTCTTGGATAGTGGCCTGGAAAACAGTTGTATCATCCATGATATATCTATTGTCAGAATAGTTAAACACTGGTCCCAAAAGATCAGAAATAAAAAGGGTCTTTCCTGACGAAGTTGGGGATTTCTGGAGTGATGTTAGGAAGATCAAGACAGTTGAGACATTTGGAATGATCTTCCAGTCCTATGATAAACTCTTTTCGTGTACCATTTACAAGCTAAGAGTTGTAATTTCACATGTCTCGATGCTGCATCAATATCCTGGCATGCAGGTGTGCGTCTGTCATCCAATCAATCATCATAAGCCACTTTGTCATAGAAAATGTATACTCGTCATACCTTGCCGTTGTAGAGGCTCAGTAATAGAATTCCGATACATGCTCACCTCATCCAACGTAAGCCCTACGAGGTCTCGAGGTTCCCAGCCCCACACCAAAACGGCGGTTCCACGAGATAAATGCTCTTTGATGGTTCTTGTCATCTCACCTTGTTTGACGCTAGGCTCATTCGTAAGCTCCACAAGTAATGGATAGTGATGCTGGACATGTATAGCTTTTGGAGCAGCTGCCATAAGCTGAACTGCATCCATGTTCTGATACATATAATCATTAATGATGGCAACACATTATGATGTTTATGCACCTTTTCACCAGTACGAGGCCAATCTGTTGCTACACTGTGTGCTCGCCATGACAGACGTCTTGTACAACGATTCTTATCATTCACAAGGCGCTCGCAGGCTGCACCCATATATGTTAAACTATGCGGGTCACCATTCACTCAGCAATCAATAACCGCACACCTTGAATCTTTTGTAAACCTCGTCTTATTATTTCACTCTCAGTATCTTGATTGATCGTCCTATCCAATGGCATTCCATGACGTCCGATCACATCTACTATGTCGTGAGGATCATCAATTTCCATGGCAATCTCATTCACCATCACATGTGTATCGCCATGCACTTCTCCAAGATGTGCAAGGTCTGTAGGTGAAGATGTATTGTCAGGGTGTCAGTGCAGTTCATGAACATAGCGTGAAGCCCATACCTAGATTCATTTCTAGACCGACATTCACACTCTTTGTGTGTTCAGGAAATTTTGTGTATCTGCACATTTCCTGGGCTTCAATGACATCTTCTATACGATGACAATCATCCGTTTGCACGGCAATATCATTCCGTATTGCAGGCTGATCGCGAGGTTCCACCTGCATTCCATGTTCATTGTCTGCATGTGGCTGCTCACCGATGGGATTGGTTTCGACATCCATGTGTATGGTCTGTGATATATTCATTGCTTTAGGAAATATTTTAGGTGCAGGAGAATCCACCTCGACCTGTTTACGATGTTTTTGACCTTTTTTCATCATCCTTCCCTTTGCTATAGACGATTCTGCCACAGAGGGAGTGGCACCTTGGGGATTTGTACGTGATCGCTTCCCTTTCACTGGAAGACTTGTCGCAGTCATGGTCCCAGCACATTTCCTTTGTCCAATGATGGTGTCGGTCTGGGTGACCTTATCGTCCAGCCCCCAACCAACCGATTCTGCGATCTGCTGGGCGGCCCTCTCAGAAGACCTATCATCAGGAAAATTATGCCCTTCTGATGTTGATGCACTATTCTCCACTCTCAGATACCACAGTCCTGTCGTCGTCTGATCTGGGAATGGTATAAAAGCAGTTCGAAGCATGACAATTTCCGGACCTGGCTCCAGAGGATTCCATATTTGCCAGCCAGTCCCTTTTTTGTAAAGGTACACGGCATCAAATTTGTGCATATGGTTCAGATGGAAGAGTATATCACCTACACAATAGGTCTTCCAAATTTGCGCAGGGTCATTGAAGGTAGTAAATATCTCATAAGAAAATGAGATACCCGTTTGCAAGTCATTCGCTGTACAATCGCCAATACACTAAGTAGACATGGATTCTAGAATAGAGTTGGAGATTCCTTCAAATTTGGGGGGAAGAGATGCATAAAAAACTAAAAAGAAGAAAAAGAAAAACAACTGACTCCATGGTGATGGTTTGTGACTAATGTGGCACGCATACGTTGCATCAAATTACATTGGTGGTGGGATGGATGTGCTGCGGTACATGAATCATAGAGTAACATTCCCTCATGTTGAATGTTTGTATGGTTCAATAGTTCATAGCAGTGTGTTCGTAATGGGATTTGTGATACAGCCGTTCACAGCGTGACCGAAGGGTCTCTATAATTCATAATTTTCATTAGCTCGGCCCCAGAAATGATCAATCTGCCAAATCTTTGTGGCTTCCATGTGATTCAGGGACTGGAAACCTTGCGTGGAAAATGAATTGTCTCCTTCAGCCGCGCCATGTCACCTTGGCCAGCTGACCGCCCAAACCTGCCTCAAATTGGAAGCCCAGCCTCAGGCTGCAATCGTATTGCTGCAAGACTGGTCATGATGCAAGTGCCAGTGTCTGCTGCATCTTCTTGTTTCCCCCACTAAAGCGCTGATATTCCAACTGACTCTGAGTTAGGGCATATACAGCCCCGAGACAGAGTACAACATTACATTTACAAGACCGTCTAAGTAACAGATCTCAGTCCACCACTGACTCACAGTCTCAAGGCCTCACTGGGAGACGTTCACCCCCCAATCATGAATAGTCCACATAGCAGAGTCAGTCTCACTAACATATTATGGGTTAGTGGCATATAAACTTAGGTAATAGGAAGACAATCGTTCCTCAGACTACTCATTCAACATTAGCTCCTTGAACAACCTTGTCAGACAGTCAGATTAATACACAGTCATAGCGGAAATGCATGGAAAGGGATTATCCAGTGATGTTTACATTGACTGCCTCCAAGTACCCACGAATTTATATACAGTCTCATCAAAACCTGTCCACTTCGGGATGGGTTGAACAATGATGAGTGAATCTGTTCTATAATATTTTGTTCTAGTTCTCATGTCTGAGATGATGGGGTCGCATGGCTATTCGAAAACTGCTGTGATGGTGAGAAATGTAGAGATGGCGTACTTAACTGCTTTTGGGCAGGTATTGTCAGGGGAGCAAAGAGCCTTGGGAAGTTGGAATGGATTGCACTGGCATCAATAAAAACAAAAATAGAATGAAACAGGTACATATCATCATGCGGCAGCAAAATCTGTTCACCTAGCATACAGAAACGATAGAGGGGCAGGAAAAATAGCTAGTGAGTGAATGCATACCTATACAAAACAGCAACAGAAAATCAAACACTTAATTCAGACACCACTACAAGTCAGCCCGGCTCCTTGTGGACATTCCCAGCCATCAAGCAAAATGGGCATTCTACTTTCGAATATGCTCTAGATCATCTCCGTATATGAAGGTTCTATCAGTTCTATTATCGATCACGTCAAGGATGGAGCCTTGTAATATAGAGCAGTATACTTAACTTGTCTCTTGCGGCAGCTACAAGGCAAGCACCGACTGCAGTTGAGACTGTGCTGCTGACTTGTGTCCCGCCTCCTGTGGTCATTTGCTGTATATGTACGTTGGAATGCAAGGAGTCTTAATCCTCCCATATGAATCT
Organism: Garcileccinum viscosum; assembly: GCA_038090455.1. Classification (NCBI taxonomy): domain Eukaryota; kingdom Fungi; phylum Basidiomycota; class Agaricomycetes; order Boletales; family Boletaceae; genus Garcileccinum; species Garcileccinum viscosum. The sequence goes on from JBBPMT010000151.1 coordinate 19,499, forward strand.
GTGACCAGCATGGGGTATTACGAACATACAATTGAATTACGAGTACTACATCCTGTATGTAAGAAAACGCGGAAATATGGTATGTCATTGTATTGTTTCCTTCGCCAACCACTCATAGATACCCATACCAATGGAATCTGCTAACACACCATGATGACCATCTGGAAAGGCGTCCATCCAAAGACTCGCAGTGGTACTTCGTTCAATCTCGTTGACAAAGTAATGAAGTGCGTTGTTTCGTTCTATGACCCCAATATCCATCCTACAGAAAACGGAGATAGAAAGGATACCAAGCTGCCTGCGGATCTCATAATCCATGAGTGACTTATACGTCATTTCAACAAATGACCAGAGTTGTTGCTTCGCTTCTTGTCGAGTGTTGACATCCCCTTCATCAGCTCTGTAGATATTGTCGCGATTTATCTGCAGAGATCCAGTGCGACTTGCATGAAGCATGGCCCTGTAATGTCTACTCGATTCATGAAATCGATGCTTTTGTTTCATGGCACCTACCATAACTCTTCCAAATTCCAGTATGAGACCACCTCCCTCGCATTCCATGACCCACTGTTGGATTTCCATGTGTGTACCACATGGAGTATCTGTCCTCTGACGATAAACACTCTCCATTCGCCAAACTCAAGGAATGTGGGTATATACTCCTGTGCCATCCATGTTTCCCGATTCGATGTCTGGGAGAGTAGATACTCCCATGTACGTTTCTTGGTGTCATGGGGCATGATGATGTGGTGCCCGCAGTCACTGTTTGAGCGTTTTAAAACTGTATCCTTTGGTATGGATGGGTGTGTGAATTTGGAAAGGATTGATGTGGTAGGTCGGACGGTCTGGGTATAGACGGCGATCGTAGAAAGGTCTGTTATCACCTTATCCTTCATTCCCGCATATTTTATTTGGAGTGGCGGTGGCCAGAAGCGAAGTGGAGGCCGAATGTTGTCAACGTTGCATAGATATGTCTCCAACTCTTTATCATCCTTCCATTTGTAGAGTGTTCTGCACGGCAGATTATGTAAATATATTCCTACATCATACAAGAATGGCACATACCTGTAATCAACAGTGTAGTCGATCCCCCCTATAATGCAATCAACAGAAAGAAGGCGAGTAATCACATTTTCATCCCAGGTTAATATCCCGTTCTTGAAGGTACTCCATGACATATAGGAAACGTCAAAAAGTTTTCTTCCATCGTTCTCAAGAACACCCAGTCGCATCATAAGCCAAAGCTTCAACGAAAGTAGATTAAGTTAGATATATTTGTTGTGTATTTATTTGTGTAATAGCATACCCATTCGGACAATCTGGCCTTTACTATATCTTGTCGTTTGGACCTATGTTTCGAGGAACGGAAGATGAGCTCCGGGAATACAGAGGCTGCCTTCTCGAAATGCTCTTTTGTGATAGTACGTGTGGTGTAGGAGAGATCATTGCTTGTGTGAGAGACATTGAGGACATGTCTTGATGGGTCAGGAACATATAGTATTCGGAATGTTTTATTGATTATGGGCCACCTTTCAATTGTGGGAAGTACTTGGGGTGTAACAAAGAGGTCTGAAACTTGAGTATCCTCGGAGAGCCCTGAAATTTCTGAGCCAACCGAGTGAGCCCGATTTGTGAAGGAGGTGGATGCTGGCAGGGACAAGTGTTCAGAGCTGTTAATGTCCATGTCCACCTCGCTATGTGGCCAGTCCTCGTCCATGGGAATTGGTCGCAAGCTGCCATCATCCATTTGGTTGATTTGACTATGATCCACCACAATTCCTTCCATATCCATGTCCCGGGATAGCCCTGTGTTGGTATATAGATCTCTGTCTTCTGCTTTCTCATCGGCATCGTCATTGGACTTGCAAATTTCGCTTCCATTTCCATCTACTGCAAGAGCTTTGCCATCGATGGGAAAGCATTTGGCCACCTCAGATAGACTAATGAGAAGGGTTCGGGAAATGATCTCATCAGACATTAGGCCTAGTTTCCGTATGTCAGGAAGGTACATTTGCAGTTGTGCTGGTGTTGCAACAACCCTTTTGCGATTTTGGATATCTGCCTCTGTCATTCCGTATGCAGGACATTTCGGGGAGCATTGGGAATGTAGTTGTGGCCGGGACCTCAGGTGCCGGGAAAGGGAACCACCTTCTATGCGCCATAATGGACTTCCGGAACGGGAAGCACATTGGCCAGTGGGAGTACAGGTGTGTGGACAGAGTTCGAATCCTATCATTCCATTTCGTGGCATGATGTCTTCTGTTGTTCGCTTCGCGTCCGTATGCGGGTGTCTGGTCTGTTGGAAGTGGTTAAGCTATTTGTATACCTTCGCAAACAAATACACCAAACAGGGAATACTGAAGCAGTAATGTGATGTAAGTGGTATAGTGGCAACGTAGAGCATATACGCACCATACACACTAAGTGAACCTGGTTTAAATTGGGCTTTATCGACTCAATTGTAAGGTTAGCCTGCACATAGAATATTTAAAATATGAATAATGCCATGCATATTAGAGTGATTGTAGTAGTTGGGCCACAGCTCGCAAAGATAACTAAACTTTTATCACGCCTGTAGTAGACAACATTCACTAGTTCTACCAAATCTCAGGTGAGGTTAACTACTGGGTGTAACAAATCATTGACATTCTTGCTTGTTGTGAATGGCAGGTTTGCTGTGCAAATAAATTAATAATACCATTACGAACAGAATTACGAACTGGTTGAGGTTAATACGAACGTTTACTCTGGGACTTTTTCAAGCACACATAAATAGAAAAAGCAATACATGGTTATTGTTACTATTACTTTGCTTCTTATCTGTAACTATCATACCTGTTATACATCGTTAGGCAAGTGGAGGACAAGTTGGTGGACAAAAAGGCGGAAATGTAACATATCAGATTCAGTCAGATTGGTAAGATGTGTGCCCCTCAAGACGGCAGCCATCTGAGCAAGAACCCAGACACCACAGTCATATGTGTTGGACTGTATGGCTTTAATCTAGATACATACGTTTGGTACATTTATAATTCAATCAATTTTGAACTCACGACTACAGGCTGTGCGACCCATCTTCCCGTATCCATTCTTGGAGCATGTTCATTCCTGGCAGCAACCCCAGAGAGGCAGCAGATAAGTGAATTGATGGACTATTAAGTGGTGATTATATTGTCATGTGCCATATGGAGCACATACCTTTATATCGGCTTCCCACTGTGATTTAGAAGCGAGACTGTCGAAGAGAAGAATTCGCTTGTGTGCGAACTGTATCGTGCACATTACCCAATGCCTGCTTTGCGGGCGGTGGATTGGAAGTATCCACGTGGTGCTTTCCCAGTAACGCGTGTGCTTCATCTGACGCCAAAAGATTCCATCATCATCTTCAGATTTGATCCATGACATACAGTATGTTGACAGTATTGTGATCCGGCCATCCTTGGGAGGGAACTCAGTATGCAGAAGGGTTGCACAGTCGTTTATGCAAACATCGTTTAACTCTGCAGTGGATGATCGTAATCTGTCCAGATCCTGTCCGTCAAAGAAAACGGCAGGAAATCGACCGTGTGCAGGACGTGAACGTGGTACACAAGACATGTCCACGTCCTCCGTGCTTATAGGAATGCTCCACGAATCAACAATAATATCCTGGAATTACTAAGTGAAAATATATGAATGATACATAATTCGGATCTCTTACAGAAGGAATCTTCCATTCGAAAACCATATTTAGACGCCTATTGCTCCCATCATTAACAACTAACAGGCGAGATGATATTTCATCTACTGAGATGCCAGAGGCCTGATTACCTGGAGTCTGCCAATGGTCACAAGATCACCTACCTGACGTCTCAGCGCTTGTCACTGGTATTGGAATCCCAATATATACTGCTGACAGACTAGCCATGTCTGCCCATTGATCGTTTGAGAGCTGCTTTGTGTTGAATTGATATCGAGCACCAGTCCAAATGTCATCCATAGTGTCACGCTCCTTGTAGAATGCCTCCCAATCTATATGTCATTATTGGCATTTCTTAATGAAACAATCGTCACAATATCACTCACCAAGCTTTGTAACATTCACCGTTTCCAGCAATGGACTTCCATGTCTACGTCGCCATTCATCTCCACTGGAATAGTCGTGTCTTCCAACAAAGAACTCTACCACCAGGTAAAGGTCAAATATTTTTGACCGATAATACATATTGGTTCCCCTTTCACGCTTGCATCCCTTGAGAAGTCCTGCGAGAATGGCGTCCATGTACGCTATATAGCGCTGTATCATGCAACGATTGTGAGGATCCAACCCTTCATGGGCATTGAATTCGATTCCCATGAACAGCTGGTGCCGCCATAGGAATCGGACAAGGTGGACCTGGTAGCATTGTGGAATCAAGATGACATCCTCCACCAGCATATTCTTTTTCAAATTCCTGATACAAAGGGAAAAGAAATCCTTGTGGTTAGTCTCTTGTACTTCATATTGCATCTGCATCATTCGGTCGAGTTCTGCCGATGCTGGTACAGTGTCATGGAACAAGAGATCTGTCATTTTCCAGATAGAGAGGATGAGAAAGAAGAGTGATGGTGGTTATGTTCAGTGCGGGAAGGTTTGCTTACCTAAATAGGATCGTGTGCTCGTAAATACGTTCGTACTCAATGTGCCCAGTTCGTAATTAAATTCAATCAACTAACCTATCGTGACAAGACCGAGCTTGGAAAGGGATTGGTTCCCTGAACTAAGCACTATCCAAGGGGTTGCCATTCTGTACCCCAACATGCTGTTGAACCTCGGGCGCCATGGTCGGCATTCGATCTGAGTGAGTCGGACATTTAATTCACATCGATTGGTCACAGAAGAGCACGGACTAACGGCGGTGCTAGTAGTGTGGGAGACAGCATGTAGCTACGGCGGGAGACGTTCGTGATCAGATCATCAAAAGGCAGCATGAATGAATGGCACCAGGCGTACAAAGGGAAAAATGGCGCGGATATCATATCTGTCAGAGGGATCGCTCAGATGGTACTTCGACGAGTGAAGCAAGTAGTTGACCAGTGCGGACATGTGCGGACCAATCACACTTGTCTCAGAAGAATTTGAAATTTGATCTTAGCATTATGTTAGCACTTCGCAGAGTTGAAACAAGTCGTAACGCGCCTGTTTATGTAAATCGTGTTTGTAGTTCGCGTCTCCATATCTTTTTCCTCTACATCCGTTACCTCTTCACCAAATGGCTCGATGCTGCTGCTACAAGAGTTGCACCCCTGCATATCAGGAAGAAGTCCTCAAGCGTTTCAAGTCTGCAGTCAACTTGCTCGAGACAGTGGCACGAATGATGCTGGATGATGAGGTGGAGTTGGCGATAGAACTTCAAGAAAAGTGGGCTAAAGAGTTTAGAAATGCGATAGTGAGTGGTAGTGCAGGCAATGACCATATGGCTAACTACATGTTCCAGCATAAACTCAAGTCCGCAAAGTCGAAGGCAATCAAGCTGTCAGTCAGCACATCAATCGATGCCGATGTCATGGACATGATCAAGGACGCTGCAAGCATGTATGCAAATCGGGAAGCAAGATTAATGCTCATGCCACTAGCCTCCAACAAGGAGCCAGAGATGTCGCATGTAATCACTGTCTCTTTCAAAGACGAAGGCAAAGATGAACAAGGCTAAGATGTGGCCTGGGAGCTATATTTTATTCGCTAGCATGTATATCTATCCGCACAGAAAGAGTACCCTCACGTTCAATGCCAATGCCTCAAGCCATAGAACCCTCCCTCACCGTCACTCAGTCACATCACACAGATTCTTTTTGAATCGTCGTGGGAAGTATCTGTAAAAGGAAGGTACATCAAGGCCTTGATGTACCTTCCTTTTTAGGTCCCGAGTGTGTGCGGGTTGCTGTGAAGTACGCGGTGAGCGCGGTGGAACAGACCAACATCAGGAAATAAGACGTCCTAGTTTGGGAGAATCACAGCAAAATGTTGGATACGGACGAGGTTGGGGGGGGGGGGGGATGAAAGACAAGTAGCAAATGTCTAGGTAGAGAAGACTAGCTGAAATAATATAAACCTCAACTAATCCTAGTCAAGGGGAATATTTCGGCGGTGAAGCCT